>JAULKM010107721.1:0-23848 GCA_032355605.1 Rubia tinctorum | reverse complement strand
TATTCAGACTTTTGAGACATTCTCATTATCTTCATTGTTGCTTAAACCTGCGGGCTATTTAAGTTTCAATTTCCTTTTTAAGTGTACCATGCAGGCTAGACGCTAGAGAAACCTTGTGATCTAAACATGCGGGCTATTTAGATAACAAGTCGAGTTGGGTGTACCCTGTGGGCTAGACGCTGTAATTCGTGCATTTATGTTGAGTGGTGCGAGATTCTCAGAATAAGTAAAGATCCAATTTTCCGCAATCCAGAGTCTTCGCAAGGAGATTCATATCACCAGACGTCCCGACACCCGAATATTTTCCGGATGCTTGCAGGTAACCCTAAAGCTGAATATTTCTATTCTATATATACATCTCGATTGATTTAAACTGAACTGAATTGTTCAACTTTCTAACCTTTAATTTGTGGCCGAAAAATATTGATAACGTACTCCGAGGAAGTGAGGAAAGTAGGATGCTTATTACTTGACCTATTGTCAGAGGGACTTGGACTTGACCCAAACTACCTCACCCAAAAAGACCATGCAGAAGGGCTTACTGTTCTTACTACCCTGAATGCCCTCAGCCAGAACCCACTTTGTGTACTAGTAAACATGTAGACACTCCATTCATCGTAGTTTTACTCCAAGACCCACACATAGGTGGCCTCCAAGTACTCCTCGAGAACCAGTGGATCGATGTTCCTCCCACCCTGGGAGCTCTAGTTTTCAATATTGGAAAATTTCTTACGGTAATTAAAACCTCAATCTAATCTCACACATGCTCATTTCATTTATTCTCACATCGCCCATCCTTTGGGTTCATTTTCGGGCTATATCCAATGACAAGTATAAGAGTGTGGAACATAGAGTTCTGGCGAATAGAGTTGGACCAAGAATATTAGTTGCGAGTGTCTTCACCACTAGTTCAAGGCCAACTGGCCGCCATGATCCGATCGATCAAGGAATTGGTTTTGAAAGAAAGGCTCCGTCTTGCAGCAATTCAAGCTATAGCTAATCAAACCTGGAAAAAGATCAGCCCATGGATGGTTAATTACTTCATACTATTACATTGAGAAACGCTGTGTAATGGGAGCAATATTCTTGAATTTTGTATTGGAGTAATCAAGTGGGCCTTTTCCGATTTTACCCTTTTCTTTTGTTAATATTGATCTCTATGATCAATCAGAATAAATTTGGATGATTGCTCATAAAGCAAAACATCCGTGGTTTCGCATTTAGTGTGACCCTTAGCTGGTAGGTTTTCTTGTTTTAAGTCGCCTTAAGTTTTACAAGAGGGAGAGAGGAGATACTAAATTATTTACCATATGAACTATATAAACTCAACACAGATGGCTCTTCAGTTGGTCCTTCAAAGACAGCTGGGGCTAGTCTGGTGATTAGAAATCAAGAAGGAAGAGTGCTGAGAGCAAAAACATTTTATCTAGATACTACTGACAGTTTAGAAGCAGTGGCCAGGGCTCTGGTTTTGGGACTGGAAACAACATACTGGATGGAGCTTAAACATCTGGAAGTGGAAATAGATTCTCTTCTACTTCTTCAGATGATAAGACAGTTCAAGATTCCATGGAAGCTAACTCCATATCTCAGAGGGATCTGGGAACTTCAGAAGGAATTCCAAGATAGTTTTTGACATATCTTTCGGGAATCTAATGCAGTAGCTGATTCTTTGGCTAAACTAGCAAGTTCTTCAAAACCGTGTCATGATTTCGTGCATTCTACTCTTCCTAGTAAGATTAGAGGATTAGTGATTCTATATAATGGTGAAACACCACACATAGGAGTTTGATATGTTTTTCAAAATATGGAAGAACGGTATCTACTATTTTGATTTATTTTGCAGATAATTGGATGCTACAAGCTGGGGAGGGTTGCAAATGTGAGTGGATTATACAAGAAGACACAGGAAACAAGGTTTTGAAGACTCAATGGATCTTACAGGGAGCACAGTTAATGATAGGGAGCATTATCAGACTAGCAACATAGTCATGGGTGGAGGCCTCACAAATTTCTTCATATTCTGGCTTCTAAGAATGCAATTCCTTAGTCACCTTCTAGGCACTAAATTGTGTTTCTATGTCGATTCACTAAAATGTGCTTAGAAGAGAATATCACTCGTGCGGCTAAATTGTGTTTCATTTCGACGATTCGCTATCTCGCAACACGAGGTAGATATAAGACTAAGTGAAGGGAATGCTTAGATTTTAATTTTTTTTACCAAATGAGAATTGTTATATATGAACCCTAATAGAACTCCTTGGTGAGACAATTTTTTTAAATATTTTAAAAAAAATAAAAAAGAGATACTAAATTATATGAGTAATATATTTTTCCAACAATAAAAGTATTTTCTTTCTTTCTAGTGTTAAAATGTGAGAAATGTGCTAAAATAACCCTATCTTTTGCACTTCAAAATAATCTTATAAAATAAAAAAAGTGTCAAATTAACCCTAACTTAATTATAATGTGCCAAACTAACCTTGAAATACTCTGATATCATTAATCAACGGGAAGTTTAGTCGGAAATTACTGAAAAGATGATACTGCTCTCCTAATTAAAATGTACTGATTTAACCTTATGTTTAATTTATAGAAAGTACTGATCTAAACTTATATTTTTACCGGGTAATATCGTCCAATTTTTAGTAAAGAAAACTAAACATGGGTATTTTAGTCATTTTCAGGACGATCAACACCGACTTTTCCAAAGACAACGCTGGCAGAGTTATTTCAGCAGTTTCAACGGAAATTTAAGGCCATTTTGGTACTTTCAAATTACCCGGGTTTATTTGTGTAATTTCGTGCAAAACATAGGATTATTTTAACAATTTTCTCTTAACAGTTCTTGTTTAGTGCATTCATGCCTCCTTTAGTGCTCATATACCCTTTAATTTTTCAAAAGTGCAAATATACCAGCAGTTCCTTGTATAGTTCACATATACTCCTCAATTTTTGATATGAATCTCCTTACGAAAACTCTGGATTACGGAATATCGGATCTTTGACCCAAGTAGGAATCTCACCCAACCTACTTGTTTCGCATAAAATTCAAGCGCCTAGCCCGCATGGTACACACCATTCCGACATGTTCTCTAAATAGTCCGCAGATTTAGATCAGAAAGGTTCTTCGCTCACTAACTAGCCCGCAGGATTAGCTCACAAAAGATATTGAAACTTAATTAACCCGCAAGATTAAGCAACAGTGAAGATAATGAGTATAACTCAAAATTCTGAATATTTGATTGATAAAAAGGTTATACAATAATTCGGCCATCATCCCATTTTATAAGATGCAAATTGGCAATCAATAAGAATACAGGATTCCGGAGAAACCTAGTTCAAACAGGATTTGTCTTCTTTGTCCTAAAATAACTACAATTAAATATCCTAATATAATTCTAACAAACTAATTATTCTCGACTGCAATTCTAATGCTATGGCCGAAACTAACAAGTTAATTAACTAACTAAGTAATAGTATTCAACCCAATATCTACCTATTACAAAGCCCATGTGGCCAAATGTTATGATTTATAAATTTATAAATCCTGACTTCTTTCTTCTAAGCTTCATAGAATGAGCAGGGACATCAGTATGATTTTGGTTGTTCACATCTCTCACTTATGATGTCAATATTACACAACCTCACTAAAAACCCCATTGGGAAAAAGAGTATTGTGTATTCTTGGAAAAAGTCTTTTAGGTTTTCCTGAAATGATAGCCAAATGTTTCCTGGAGATGTTCTTCATGCACACCCTGTACTCCTTCCATGCATTCATGATTGAAATTATAAATTTACTCCAATGACAATGTCGTACATTCACATGCACCTTCCATATATCCCTTTGATATTCGTATCATTTGGTGTAAAAATAAGGGTGTGAATTGAACCTTTCCACATATGTGTGTGTATATATATATATATACATATATGTGTGTGTGTGGGTTTAGGTGAGAACACCCCCTTAATGTGAAAACACTCATTTATGTGAGAAGAAAGTTATTTTCATAACACAAATAAAGTTTTGAAAGAAGCACATACTGGTTACATTTAAAGCACTTACAAGCGTTGATTGAAGCACCTATGAGTTTTACTCTAAACACCTAGTTGTTTTGGTAGCGCACATAAAAACTAAAAGAAACAACTATAAGTTACATTTGAAACACTTACAAGAGACTATTGAAACACCTTTGAGTTATACTCTAAGCACCAAGTTGTTTTTGTAGAGCTCGTAAGAATTAAAAGAAGAACCTAGAAGTTACATTTGAAGCACTTACAAACCACTACCGGAAAACGGTTGCTTAGACACCGGTTCCTTGCCTGTGGGACAAAGAAACTGGTGCTGAATATATGTAAGGCACTAGTATTATGATGAAATTATAGGGAACCGGTGTTGTAGGTGATTGTCAGCACCGAAATAAAGGCACCGGTGCTAAAAATCGGGGCCTTACATATAAAATAGCACTGATACTAACGAAGGGGGTGAAAGTGACCGACATTGGAACAGGGTTTCATGTGCGCAACAGTGTATTTGGAGCCATAAAAAATTGAGGAAAAATTATAGCACCGGTATGAAGTAGGTAGCCGGTGCCTATGTGAAATTGTAGCACTGAAAAGCTTAAAACCGGTACCTGGATAATGGAGCCCGGATGGGAGGAGACTAATTATTTTGTATGTTTAGCACCGGTTTCGGTAAGAATACAAAACCACTGCTGAAAGTAGTCATGTTGGCGGGTTTTTATTGGTGATGAAAAATAGAGTATGTGCTTTGTTTCATATAAGGCGCCGGTTTTTGTTTACACCGCACCGGAATCTAGACCGCTTCTATGTATTTAGAATAAATTATTTGACTTAACTCTTGGGTTTCTAAAAGGATTTCAAATAATTAATGAAGGAAGCCGTTAGCATTTTTTCCATTTCTAGGCACCGGTTTGTTACTTTTGAGCACCGGTCTTTGAATCGGTGCTACGTACTTAGTAAATATTTTTAGTTTGCTCTTGGGTTGTGAAAATGCTCTGGAAAAATAATTCACGAAAGCCATGGGCAGCTTGCCTTGTTCCTATATCGGCACCAGTTTTAGTTTTTTCAACACCGGTCTGTAAATGAATCAAAAAAGGTCAGCATTAAGCAGCCTGAAACAACAGTTTTGTGTTTCTTTTAGCACCAGTTTTGTCAGCCACAACACCTGTTTGATTACCGGTGATATCTACTTAGAATTTTATAACATGTTTGCTCTCAGGTTGGGAGAAATGACCAAAAAATTAATTCAAAGCAGCCTCAGGCAGCTGCTTAATCTACTTTTGGCACCGTTTTACAATTTTCATACCAGTGCTAATGATTTTAAGTTGAAAATACATACAGATCCGGCGTATTCCATTCACAATCTTGGTCTTCCATTTCTAGTTCTTGGAGAGGAAATCTAATCTATCTTCCCCATCGATTCATACTCCCAAACTCTGCAAAGGAATAAGGTGAGTTCTCTTTCAAACATTGCTCTTCATTCTATAATGTTTCTTTATCATGAACCCAATGTTTTTGGTTAAATGTTGGTTCACTCAGTTCTACAATAACTACTTTGTTCAATATTTCAATCATGTACGTAGCGTTAGTGTGTAATAACTACATATATCTGTGTGTTGGATTTTATTGGCTCTCAATGAGTGTTTGTTGAAATTCATCAAAACTACTATTCTGTAGGTTTTTTTGTGCATGGAAGGTGTTTGTTGAAATGCCTGAGTGGACATTGTAGGAGATGGCACCAAAAGCTCCACTGAAGAGGTTACGCAAATGCATCCCCTTCCTCTCCTGAGATGCAAGCCAACGGTGAATAACAAGAAAAGAGGTTCTTCTTGCAGCAGGCAAAGTTACTTGAACAAATATACAGAACAAGATGACATTTTTCCAGAGAGATGAATCGAATTAGCTCCCCCATTTGAAGAATCTATCCGGGAACTTGGGTGGGAGAAATTGTGTGAAACGCCTCTGATGTTCAACCTCAGCATAGTGAGTGAGTTTCATGCTAATTTGCGGTGTGGTTGGAGGTGAACTGAGGCGTTCTGTTATGGGAAAATGGTGACATTGACTGATGGATCCATAAAATATTTGTACGGTTTGGAAACTATTCCCCCCAAGGAGGATGAATTTCTTGCATTCCACTTCAAGAACGATACAGGTTGGAATTTTGAAAATCCCACCGGACGGGAGATCTTAAGGACGCTGACTAGGGCGGGGACCGATATTGATTCTCTTGTGAAACTGAGTTGGACAAATATTCCAAAGAAGCACCTCACGCCCGAGATGAATGGATGTTACCACTTCGTAGCATCCTGAATTGACCCCATCATAGTGAACACTGAGGTTCACAGTATGAGCCTGACATATCTGTATGTCATTAAAAATAAATTGCAATAGAATTTTAGTAGGCAAATGGTGAACTTTTTTAGACAGGGTGTGGAGAGACTAAATAAGATTGTTACGGTTTCTGTAGCCTCATCTCCGAACTGTGCCCAAAAGCAGGTGTGTCTCACTATCCTAACAACATTTACGGGCAACCAATGGGTAAGATTACAGTATACTCCTTCTTCAAAAATCCTCAGGACAATGCGGGTCCTTCTTTGGAATCTAGAGTCGAGGCATTGGAGGCGGGTGTACAAAGTCTGCTGACCGAATCACAATATCAAAGAGCCTGGTGCAATCACATGGGCAAGGTTTTTCAATACCAGTTTCTGGATGCCATGAAAGGAGTTTGACCTTTCCCTACATTTCCAGGCTCGGGCTTTGGGTGAAGCGACGTTGGGACCAGCTCAGAAAATGCACAGATGTCGGATGAAGAGGCGTTTGCTAGATATTATTCATGAATTTTGATCCTAATTGTCCTAATACTATGGTTTTTTATACAAATTCTATGTTATTTTGCACAATTCTATGTAATTTTGTGGACAAAATGTTTAATTTATCCACTACTTCAAGAATTATTGTGCTTTTGAATTAAATTTATGGTGAAAAATATATTTATTTTGATTAATATTTTCAAAATATTTTTCACAATTAAGTCTAGGACATGTACTACTACTTTCTAATTTATACAATAAAAAATTCCATTATTTAGAATTCATTTATTTAGGATATAAAAATAAGAATCAAGTGGTTTAAATCAATGCTTAATGTGAAACATAGTTTTGAGCAACACTGCAATTTCTGAAAATTTTGCACTTATTTTTTATGATAAGTTTTAAGGATGTTCCATTTACCCAATCAAGTCATAATCACATAGTTATGATCATGCTATACTCAATTTCACTATTGAATCACCAATTTTGAGTTTCGCCAATTCCAAGATTCTTGGAGGGTCCTAAGTGCAAAAAATAAAAACTTCACTCGGAGATCCAAATTCAATTCCGCTCGGATGAAATCATACATTTTGGGACCCTAATGTCAATTCCTAGAACGAATAAAAATGTCAAATATTTGGTGGACATAACGCACAAAGAAAACTTCCCTTTTGGACTTCCTAACATCTAAGTTATCTAGAGTAAGATACTCTATGACATGTACTAGAAATTTACCAAATTCTATTAAAACATGATATTAAATTTTAAAGCACATATTAACCCAAGAATAATAATATGGGGTTATTTGGCTACAAAAGGAAAGGTGTAATTTAGTTTTGGGCAACAGTGCTATTTTAACAAAGTTCTGAGCAAAGAGTTTTCGGGGATCCATCAGTCACAATTTCAAAACATGAGCTCTATTGAATGTTTGATTGATTATTTACGAGTACAATTGCATATAAAAAAGGAGGGACAAAAACTTTCCCCCGACAGAAGAATTTAAATTAAATATTGCAAAATAATTGAAATGAAAATAAGCACCGCTTAGGTGTGTTGAACTACAGGTGGTGAGGGTTTTAGGGTTGGAAAATTAAAAAATTATGGTCTGTACTTGGGCGGAAAATCTAAAATTTCGTCAATTCCATTTCGGCACCGGTTTTTCGACTGGTGCTGATACAAAAATTTATTTCCCGTCCAATACTTATTGGTCTAAAAAGTTTTCATCCCAACTGTAATTATATAGGCATTGGTTTTTCAATCCTTGGCACCGCTCTAATACATCGTTGCTATAATTATAATCCTTGTCACAATTAAGCATCGGCACTCAGCTGCTTTATTGTTGTTTGGGCACCGATTTTTTAAAACCAGCACCGAGTTTTCGACTGGTGCTCATGACTTAGGAAAAATTTCCTCAGCTTGCTCTTGGGTTGGAAAAAAACCGAGGCAACCTCAAGCAGCTGTTTTAAACCTATTCAGCACCAGTTTTTTTGTTGAATCAACACCAGTTTGTTGGGTGAAAAAAAGGCCCGACACAGTTTCATCTACACCATTATTTTCTTTAGTTGATTGAATTTCAACTATTAAAACTTTGCCTATATAAAATATATGTGAAACGCTAAATTTAACTCACCCTCATTGTCCTGCCATTATCCCTCCTCTCCCTCCTCTCCCACCTCCTCCACCACCCCTCCCTCTCCAGGCTGCCGCCTAGCCCTTCCCGACGCTGACCACGAAGCCGCCCACGATGACCCTAGCCCTCCCCAACGATGACCCAACACCGACCACGACGACCACTATTCTCTCAGCGTGAATTTTCCTGTGAGATTTTCTTCATTTTATGATTTTTGGATTTTTTTTCACTACTGCACATTTTTGTTCACTACTCCGCGTTGGTGTTTGTGTGAAATTTTGTTAATTTTCTGATTTGTGATTTTATGATTTTTGCAGTTCATTATGTGATGTTTGAACTATAAATGAATGAGATATAGTTGGTTGTGGGATGTTGTTTATGATATACTATGAATTGCCTCAAACAACTACAATGTCATTGTTATTGATAGTGTATGTGTTTCACAATAATGGATTCTATCATGTTGTATATATATTGAGTATACAATTTTTTGGGAAAAAAAGGTTTATTGTTAAAGTGTATTGGTGTGGATTGAGGCGGTGCCCACTATGCATTCAACGGTGATTGATGGCTCTTTGGAGCGTTGATTCCAGGATTAACTAGATTAAGGTGTACATATCTCTTTTGCTTGTTTGTGATGATTTCAAGTTGATGTTTATGCCTAGTTTGGGATTAATTTTAATTTTTCAGTGGTGCATTGGTTGCTCTCTATTAATGTGGTGCCCTCTCACTAATTAATGCTTCTTCCGTTATGGAAAGTGTAGTAACATTTGCATAACTCTTTAATTTAAAATGTGGACATTTTGCATTATATGAGCACCAAGTAAACATGGTGAGTTTAACATTAAGTGTTTAACATGGTGTGTTAAACATTAAAACATAGTTAATGTTAAATACAGAGTTAAAACATAGTTATACACACCATGTTTCCTTGGTGTTTAAACACTGCATAAATTTGATATTTTAATCATGTTCTTCGATAAATTGTACTTGTGAAAAAACTTAATGGAAGAAGCATTAGTTAGAGGGCACTGCATGCCGACCCATTACAACTATTTCAAATTTGAAGTCGTCTCCTTCTTTAATTTCAAACTTGAGGGCGCCTTATTTTCCACTATTTGAAACTTCACTTGTAGGCATCTACTACCAATTAAATTACTGCTAAAACTTCACTTGACAGTGGATGGGAATCGTTTTTAGTTGGTATCCTATTCATGGATGAACTAGTGTTGAACATGCCTCTACAGATATTCTGGAGGTTGGTTGACATATTAAAAATGTAACGTTTGCTTATTCTTACTTACTGATTACTTTCTCATAATTAATGATTGAGTTATATTGTACACAATAGATATTTCCCCCAGAAAGAGGAGTGTATGATGGCAAGGAGATAACAAACATCCAAGACACATAGAGTGAAGTTTGGGTGAACGTGTCTTCCAAGCGATTCAAGACTTATGTGGATCTTGTACATTTCAACATGTATTTATTTTTGAACTTATTTAGTTTTTTTCTTAGAGTCCATCTCTTGAAAGATGGTCTTTCCATAAGTCATGTAAAGACCAAGGTTTAAAGTGAAAATTAAAAGAAATGAAGATAAAAATTTTGGGTTGCTTGAATCAGGTTATAAACTTTATAAGTACTACACGTTGCATAATAATTTTTTAATATTGCAACTAAGAACTTTTACCTATTATTATTCTAATTAAACTCCATCTTTCCATAAGATTATGGAAAGACGATCTTTTCCAAGACTTTGTCTTTTGCTGAAGTTATTATATGGATGAATTCCTTTCTTCCCACTTGTTTAGATTTTTACTTTTTCGAATTTCCTTTCTTAACATCAATTTTGGATTTACATTCTGTGTTCTTGGTTCTCTAAATTTCTTCTATGATTTTTCCCCGGTTTTCGACTCGGGGTGGTCCTGGATAAATTAAAAGTGGAAATTACAAATTGAAAAAAAATTAAGCACCGATTTTATTAATGAAAAAACCAGTGCTATAAACATACATCCTCCAAAGTCTGAGCGCCAGAAAATCATTGATAGACCGGTGCTAGGTAATGTAATCTGACCAGCTTTACGCACCTGTTTATTTCCTTAAATCGGTGCTAGGAAAGAACCGGTAATCCTTGTAAATGTACCTAAATAACGATTCAACAAACAGTACCGACATTTAAAATACCAGTGCTGAAATTATATATAGAGCACCGGTTCATTAAACTGGTGCTGAATCTACATTACTAGCATCGGTTTCGTTTACCGGTGCCTTAGTAACTATGTTTCAGCACCACCCTACTTAGGCATCGGTCGACTGGGAGGCCAAAATACCGGTGCAAGAGGCCCGAGAGACCGGTGTCATAGGTGGGTGCCTGCAGTAGTGAACGACGGTTGAAACACCTCTGAGTTATAGTCAAAGCACCAATTTTTTTGTTGTGGCGCACGTAAGAATTAAAAGAAACACCTATAAGTTACATTTAAAGCACTTAAAAGCAACGATTGAAGTACATTTGAGTTATACCTTAAGCACCAAGTTGTTTTTGTTGCGCACGTAAGAGTTAAAAAAGCACCTATAAGTTATATTAAAAGCACTTACAAGCGACGATTGAAGCACATTTGAATTATACTATAAGAACCAAGTTGTTTTTGTAGTGCACATAAAAATTAAAAGAAGAACCTATAAGTTACATTTGAAGCACTTACAAGCGACGATTGAAGCCCCTTTGAAATATACTTTAACAACTAAGTTATTTTTGTAGCGCACGTAAGAATTAAAAGAAGCACCTATAAATTATATTTGAAACATTTACAAGCGACGATTGAAGTACCAACGAGTTTTAATAACGCGTAACTGCAATCTCCGCTTTCCAAAATAAAATGAAAGGTTATAATAACATATACAATTAGCTCGTATTGTTGCACATAGGGATGGCAGCGGGGTGGTTATTGGTGGAGGTCCGTCCCGCACCCTCCCCAATGGGGCGGGTATTGAGGTAGCTTTAATGGGGAAGAGGTGGGTATGGGTATAAGTTTAGTACCCATTATAGGTAATGGGTCGGGTATGGATGTTAGTTTATACCCTCCCCATACCCGCCCCACCCTGCCCCGCCTAACAATGCTCGCTACATATTTGTAAGATATTGCTTTAAATTTACAATAAAATTTAATAGTTAATCTCATAAGCAAACCAGAGTCCTTGTAAAATTGTCTCTTTAGTTTCCTGCATTGCATTGAATCACCTATACCAATTATCTAAATCTAAAATTTAAGATTAATCACAAAATCAATTACTATCAATTTGCCTCTTCAGTATCCCGCAAACTTCTCAGTCGAACTGCAAGAAGATTGAATCTGATTGACTGCTGCCATCACGTTGCTCTGTTCGTCCATTGCTGCTCATGCTTTTGTCGACCGCCACCACTTTCGCTCACCCTTTGAACCTGAAACTAAATAAGTTTATTGCCATCATTTTGATCAAAAAATGATTCTCTAGCCAGAGGTAATAGTTCAAATCCAATACAACTACATATCTTAAATTTAGGTTAATAATTTCTGGTGCTTATTTTTTTGCTCGATTTCCTGGTACATATTTAACCATAGATATATTGTTTGAATGTTATTACGTTTGATTGAATTTTTTTGCTTTGCAAAAGTATGATTATGATTCTGTTTTTGAAATTAGAGATGCTTAGCGTAATAGTTTGAAATGTTAAATTCTTTGTTTTCACGGTTTTTTAAGAACGTTTTTCATGTTAATATCATCAGACGTGGCTTAGACCATTTAACTTTGGATAATTTGGGTTTCATTACATTTGATAGTTTTAAAAGTTGCAGTGAAAGCATGATTATGATTTTGTTTTCAAATATGAGATACTCACGGAGTAGCTTGAAATGCTCTTCGTTGGTATTTTGTAGAACTGATGCTCGTGCAAACTATGATCTTATAATAACATATCCAGTGAATTGATGAACATAAAATTACCCAACAATTCAAGAGATTTGATTGTTAACAGAATATTTTGTGGACATAGAATTACATTCGCAAAAGGAACTTGAGACGAGCGATCGAGCATATATATTGTGGAGATTTTGGCTGAGCTTCTTACGGATTTAATAGAAGAAAATTTGAATTCATATTTTATATAAATTGATGGTATCCGGGATCCTTTACTTGTGTTCCAACATGATCAATACTCTGTTGATCTAATTTCAGAATCGGAAGCCTTAATTTCTCGGGAGGAGGAGATCCAACGTTGACAAGTATCGAGGTCAGTGGAAACTAACTAAGGCGGATCGATAGTAAGGGGAGCTTGAAAAATCCACTCATTGTAATTCGAAAAGATGACTATCGTTATATGGTGTGCATTGTACTATCTTGTTCTAATTATTGGATTTATTCTGAACTGGGCAGGCCCCGCAAATGTAAGTGGTTTTCACCGAACTGTGTAACCAAGTCTTTTGTTCATGTTTTACATTTCCTTACATATTTGGTTAGATAATCTATTTTGGAGCATAGTTGATATAATTGCTAAATTTAGGTAAAATCAAATTTCAATTGGTGTCAGAGCGGGGTCACTTACTCTTACCTTGGTTGTTTTAAGGAAAGTGTGATCCGATTTTACCATGGTGACCAAAGAAGGAGATTCAGTATCTCGGCCACCACTATTGGAGGGAACAAACTACAACTATTGGAAGGATCGCATGAGAGTGCTCATCAATTCACTGGATGAACTGACATGGAACTTTGTGGAAACCGAATGGAATTACACAACTGAAGATGCCGAAACCATTTCAAAAGAAAATGACGGAGAATCAAGCACTAATAATAAAAAAAATCAAGGACAAATCAACTTGGAGTTCGGATGAACTTAAGGCATCAATGGAGAACTCAAAATCCTTGAATGCTATTTTCACAGTAGTAGATGAGAGTCAGTTCAAACTCATTTCTACCTGCTATCAGGCAAAAAAGGCTTGGGACATTGTGCAAACAGTCCATGAAAGAACAAGGCGAGTATGAAAATCTAAGCTTCAAATGTTGGCCACTAAGTTTGAAAAATTGAAGATAGAGGAGGATGAGATTATTGCAGTATTCAATGGGAAGCTGAGAGATATAACAAACACGACATACCAACTCAGTAAAACCTATAAGAAGGCTAAACTGGTGAAGAAAACCTTAAAATCGCTGCCTCAATGATTTCCAATGAAAGTTTCCGCCATTGAAGAAGCAAAAGATATGACCACCATGACACTAGATGAACTAATGAGATTGTTGCAGACTTATGAGATGACTCTCGAACCACCCACGAAGAAAGCACAGAAGGAGTTGGCTTTCAAAGTTTCCTCTTCGAAGATTGACCACGATGATGAGAGTGATGATAGCATTGAAGAACTTGTATTGATCAAAAAAACTTCTCAAGAATGCTAAAGAAAGCAGTGAATAGGTGATCTCAAGAGAAAACTAGTAGAGGTGGAAATAGACCTCGTGCATAATATTTTGGAAACAATAGAGGACCACAGTTCGAACGATCAAATCAGCAGTTCCCAAGAAATCAAGGTGGTGAAGCAAAGCAGTTTGGAAAAATTCAATACAGAGAATGTGAATGATATGGACACATCCAGACAGAATGTTCCAATACACAAAAGAAGCAAGGTCGATCATATGTTACCTCATGGAGTGATGATGAAGAAGTGGAAGAAGAATAGTAACTCACCAGTAACTATATGGAATTCGGAGCAAAGATTCCTGACATTATTGAAACAGGGTCATGTTCCAACACGGTGATGACCGATGTTTCTGTATGTTCCAACACAGAAAAGCGAAGTGGTGATTCCTCAATTGATAATAACGGTCAGAAAGTGAGTGATGAATGCATCTATACTGCTTATGAGAACATGTGTAAGATGTGGCTGAAAGTTATTGAGATCAATAAAATTCTAAAAGCTGAGAAAAGTCAACTTGCAGAGAGAAAGTCAGAATTGATGGATCTAGTTGTAAACTAGAAAATGAAACTGAACAACTGAAGAAAAATCTAAGGTTGGCTACCGAGAGGGTTGAGATGGCTAAAACAGCAATCATCAAGTAGAACACTGGCAAGGTAAAACTTGATGATATTTTGGCTGTGGGAAAGAACTTTGGGGACAAATAAGGAATCAACTATGACAAAGCTAAGAGCGGTACTGTAGACTTCAAGACAGGATTACAGGTCATGAAGAAGAAAGTGACGAGGACTCAATGAAGAAAACCAGTTTTGTGCAACTACTGCTCCTATCAAGGTTACATACAGGAGCAATGTCTTAGACTACTCAGAGACATTATGAATGGACGGCAATTATCTGCATGTTCCAACATGGATGATGATCAACGATCAAAATTGGTCAGAAAGGTATGGATTCCTAAGAGCACAAATGTTTGTCTTGTTGCTCACACATCTCTTATTGCACACTCTAGAGACTCTTAGTACTTTGATAATAGATGTTCTCGACACATGACTGGAACACAGGAGTTTCTGACAAAAATCAAGCATTATGACAGTGGATTTATTACTTTTGATGATGGAAAGAAAAGTCAAGTGGTTGGCAAAGGAGAATTGCAGATTGAGGGATTCCCAACCTTCACAAGTGTGTTATTTGTTGAAGGTTTGAAGGAAAATTTGCTGAGCATCAATCAATTGTGCGATGACAATATAACTGTGGAATTTCATAAAGACAAATGCATTGTCAAACATGGTGAGGACAAAGTACTCTCAAGAATTCGATCTTCAGACATCTGTAATCTATTTGAATAAGAAGTTGGGTGTCTAACACCCAAAAAATGAAGGAACAATGTGGCACAGGAGGCTAGGACATATCAACTAAAAAACTCTGGGTGAAGATTGAAAAAGCTAAAGTTGTTCGAAGTATGCCTACTCTCACTCATAAAGGGGGAATTGCATGTAGACTATGCCAACATGGTAAAGAAATTTGATCACCTCATTCGTCTGTTCGGTATATTACAACTTTGAGAAATCTTAAATTATTACACATAGATTTGATCCGGTCAATACACCAGGTATGGCTGGTAAGAAGTATATTTTTGCATGTGTTGATGATTTCTCCAGATTCACTTGGGTAGCGTTTCTCAAGGAAAATATGACACTGTGGATGTGTTTAGAAATCAGCCAAACTGCAAACAGAAAAGGGAAATACTGTAGTGAAATTTGTTATGGTTCGCAGTGATAATGGGAGAGAATTTGAAAATTATCAGTTCAGCGTCTTTTGTAATGAGCTTGGAGTACAGCATGAATTTTCAACACAATCACACCACAGCAAAATGGTATTGTTGAGAGGAAAAATAGGACTCTACAGGGATGACTCGAGTAATGTTGGCAGAAAAAGGTATTCACAAGAAATGGTGGCAGAGGCAGTCAACATGACATGTTATACAATAACCAGGGTGTATCTTCGTCCATTCACGAGTAAGACCTCTTATGAAATCGGGAAAGGTAAGAAGCCTAATGTTTCATATTTTCATGTATTTAGTAGCAAGTGTTATATTCTCAGAGATAGAGAAGAGTTGGCTAAGTTTGAAAGTCGTAGTGATGATGGAATTTTTCTGGGATATTCTATGAACAATTGTACTTACAGGGTTTACAACCTTCTCAATAAAACAATTATGGAGTCCATTAATGTGATTGTTGATGATTTCGATGATAAGAATGTATCTAGAGAAGGAGAGAATGAACCAGCCCCAATTCATGTTCCAACACAGAATAATTCGACTGACCAGCAAGTCGATGTTGGAACACCAGAAGGATCCAAAAATCCTGATGACCCAAAAGATGGTGATGTTGGAACATTGATCCCCAACTCTCCACCCCATGTTCCAATACAGGAGGTACTTGAACCCATCTCTAAGAGAACATGGGCTCTACAATGGGTAAACTATAGGGAACTTACTGGATTACAGTGTTTTATCTCACTTATTGAACCCAAGAAATATAAAGAATCCCTACTTGATGAGTATTAGATTGCCTCCATGCAAGAGGAACTCGGTCAGTTTGAAAGAAATGATGTATGTTATCTCATCTCTCGTCCAAAAAGTGTTAATGTTATTGGCACCAAGTGGATCTTCAAGAACAAGTCGGATGCTGATGGCCAAATTACTCAAAATAAAGCAAGACTGGTAGCTCAAGTATATATTCAAGTAGAAGGGGTGGATTTCGATGAAACTTTTGCACCGGTTGCCAGGTTAGAATCTATTCGGATTTTACTTGCTATTTCCTGCACTCTGGATTTTACATTGTACCAGATGGACGTCAAAAGTGCCTTCCTAAATAGCGTGGTGAATGAAGAAGTCTACATTGAGGAACCCAAAGGATTTGAAGATCCCCACTATCCGCATCGCGTGTATAGACTCAAAAAGGCACTATATGGTCTGGAACAGGCACCCGGAGCTTGGTATGAGCGACACACAAACTTTCTCATTAAGAAAAGTTATCGTCGAAGGGGAGTATTGTACTGGATAGATCATCAAAAAATTTAATTGTTCAATGTATGTTGATGATATTTTTTTGGCTCTAACTCATACTCTATGGTGCACAATTTTGTCACCCTAATGCAGATGAGCATGGTTGGTGAACTCACTTATTTTCTAGGACTTCACGTGAAGTAATAAAATAATGGATTGTTCATTAATCAGAGTAAATATGCTACGAATCTGGTAAAGAGGTTTGGCTAAAGCAACTCTCGGTCAGTTCAAACTCCAATGGGAACCATCGAAAATTTGGGAAAAGATGAAAAGGGCACTACATTTGATCAGAAAATGTACAAAAGTATGATCGGGAGTTTACTGTATCTTACAACCAGTCGACCAGACATATGTTTTAATGTTGGGATATGTGCGAGATTTCAGGCTAATCCAAAGGAATCACATTTGACTGCACTCAAAAGAATTATTTTATATGTGAGTGGGACTTCTGAGTATGGAATATGGTATTCTAAAAATCAAGACTTAATTTTTATTGGCTATAGTGATTCAGATTGTGCAGTAGTGCAGATGATTGCAAAAGCACTACAAGTGGGTGTTTCTTTATTGGCACGAAAGCACAATTCTATTTCTTTGTCATCTACTGAACCTGGATATCTTGCTGCTAGAAGTTGTTGTGCACAACTATTATGATGAAATAAAAGTTGAAAGATTATGGTATTCATCAAGGGCCTCTGAAGATTTTATGTGACAATAAAAGTGCTATTGATATCTCTAAAAATCTAGTCCAGCATTCTTGAACTAGGCACATTGATATACGGAATCATTTTATTCGAGATCTTGTTTAAAGGAAGGAAGTCATAGTGGCCTATGTTCCAACATCGAAGCAATTTGCTGATACTTTTACGAAACCACTAGATTCCACTACTCGGGATTCACTTAGGTGTGTGCCATATTTGAGCTACCCCTTTAAATCTTCTATTTAGCGTTAGATTTTTTTGCATTAATCTTTGTGTACAAAAAATAAGAACAACAAAAAAAATGGGAAAAGAAAAGAACAAAAATATGAAAGGATTATTACATGTGGGAATAAGGAAAGCTCACTTTGTGGAGAGAACATGGATGGCTGGATTCTGATGGTTGGTAGGTGAATAGGTAATTATTACCTTGGAAAAAGAAAAGGCAAAGTGTGGTTATTGAGGAAGGAAAGTAAATTGTTTCAAATTTTAATCTTCCATCTCACTCTAGTGTTTTACTTTCCCGCAAACTCTCCCTCCGCTATTCTTGCCATACTTTTGAGATTGTGCTCGGATTTCTTGCGGATTCACCCTACAGATCTTTATTTAAAAAAGCCAGAAAAAATTTGTCCCGAGCAAAAATCCTTCACAAAAGTCACCATGGAGAAGAGCAGCGCCTTCAAGAAATTTTTTGGTGAACCTGAGAAAAATATAAACTTGACTGAGAGCAATATGCTTGAGCCATGGGATGGTGTTCAAGAACCAAGGGTTGAAGTTGTCCGGTCACCACCAGTTCATCCAGTACATGATCCATCTCTACTAGTCAAAATCAAGGTATTCTTGGAAAAATATTTTATTTAAATGGCCAGAGTTTTAAGTCCTTTGATGAGTGCATGGGTTATTATCTAAAGCATAAGAAGCGGGTAGACCTAAGGGGACATAAGGCTTTATCCGGGAAGATAAATGGTTATGACTTAAGCCATCTACTTAAGGGAATTATAGGGAATATTATATATATGGAGGATTGGAACCCTAGGCTGACATAATTAGAATGTGTAGAGCATGAAGGCAAGAAGGTTATGTGTGTGTATACGAGGGCATCTGGGCATAGAAAACTGAAGCTGAGGAGAATTAATGAGTAGCCAGAGGAACTAAGTGTACTAAGCTCTGCAATTTACAAAGCTATGGAGATTTATAATCCGATTATTGCTGAGAATTTAGAAAGAATGAGGAATGCTTCACCACCGGCTATTGAGGTTAAGTGATGAAGAAGATGATGTTGAGATGAAGATTGTTGATACTAGTGCTATTGATGTTCAAACATCAGTGAATGAAGATTATGATTTGGGTAGTGGATTTGACCATGTTCCAACACCAGTTAAAAGTGAACAGGATGAGGAAATCGACAATGTGGAAGTTCTGAGCTCCCAGAAAGAAATAGAGGGAGAAGATGTTGCTGCTAATGAACCTGCATTAGAAAATCAGGTTATTGAAAGTTCTAAGGAGGATGATGGTGAGACCCCTGAAATGGAGACAAAGGGAGATGAGAGGGTGACAGAAGAGGTTCCAACATTAAATCAGCAAGTTGTTGGTGAAGAGGATGTTGAGGGAACTGAGCATGGCCTTGATGATGTTCCAACATCAGGCCATCAAGTGAATGAAGAGATTGCGATAATAGATGTGGAGAAGAGTGATGCTGGAACCTATGTTGCAACACAGAGAGATAATGCAGAGAATCTAATTTACTCAGTGATGAGGTTCAGGATGAATTTTTGCAAACCCTTCCGAGAAAGGCACCTGCATCTGAGCCTATACAATCCAAACTGGAGAAGGAAAAGGGAAGGCCAAAGCTGGACAAAGTTTGAGACCTCCTCCTTCTTCTGACGAGGCACTGAATTTTAAGTTCTTTGATGAAGGATGTCTAGAAATCTACAAAACAATATTCCAGAAGAAGATCATGGATGAAAGACCAGTTAACTTGACAGCTTACAAGAGCTGTGGATTTACTGAGTTTCTGGAGTATCTAGGGTTCACAACAGCTGCCTCTGGATACAAGAAGTACAATCAGGTTTTGGTCCAGGAATTTTATTCAAATCTAATGGACGGAAACCTAGATGATGATTCAGTATGGTACAACAAGGTCTATGTTCGAGGCAAGGTGGTCAGATTTTTTGGGGAACAGATCAACAAATTACTTGGACTTTATGCTACAAAATTTGAGATTGTCTAACATGAGGACTTCTCAGTGAGATATGATTTAATATTGACAGAAATCACAGGAAGACATCATACTCATTGGCCAGCTCAAGGAAATGCAGCTGCTTCAAGCCTCAGCACCAGGTACTTCTATCTGTTTCAGGTTGCTATCAACTGTTGGATTCCTTCTTCTAACATCACTGCCTTAACCTAGGATATGGCTAAGTTTTTATATTGTGTTGGTACTAAGACTCCTATGAATCTTGTTCTCTTTATCCAAGAAAGCATAGTTGAGCATGCTGCTTCATCTCGGGCCATGAACTCTTTGCCATACCCTTTTATTATCTTTGGGGTTCTGAAAGGAGAAAAAGTTAAAGTAGAGAAAAGTGATGTTGTACTGTCTACAGTTCCTCTTAAGCCGAACAAGAAAACTTTTCAGCTGAGGACTGGTAAGGTTCTTCCCTGGAATCCATCACAAGCTGGAACCTCCTCAAGATGCAGCTAAGAAAGTCACGGAAACTAATAAGTTGGCAGTTCAAACCAAAATTGCAACCTTGAAGGTCCAGTTAGCAGCCCTGGAAGCAGATGTTGCTCCATTGAATGCTTGATGATATGCTTAGTTTTTGTCTGAATTTTTACAATATTTTGATGCTAGTAATACTTTGGCACGTATTATGGACCCAAAGGGGAGCATTTTTGGATTTGGATTGGTTTGGGATTTCTAGATTCTGGATTTCAGGATCTTATGATGTTATTTTGGGTCCAGCTGGAAGCTATGGGTGGTTTGGAATTCTAGTTTTTGATAAGTGATTTGCTTGGCATAATGTGATTTTATTCTCAGATTTCTGACATTCAGTTGGATTGATGTTCCAACATAGGGTAAATTTATGTTGAAAATTTGTTGCTTTATGACTGTCTGCTTAATGTTCCAACATGGGTGTTGAGGAGTATTGCTTGGAGCTGTAGAATTTAGAGGGAGCTAAATTTATTCGATCTTATGTTCCAACATCCTTATTGATCTGATTGTTCTATTTGTATAGTTGACATTTTGAAAATCCAAAAAATATTAACGAGTCTACAAAATGCCAAAGGGGAATATTGTAAAGTTTTTAATTATTTAATTGGTAATTTGTGGAAATTATGCAAATATGGAATATTTTGTTATAACATCGATTATGATATGGTTTGTGAGAAAAGGTAGTTCGATGAGAAATCCGAGAAGCGTATATTTCGTCCAATTGTATTTGATTGCAGAATTTATAAATTCATATATTTATGGGATTGGATTATATTTATGGAATTTAGATTGATATAGTATATTCGGCTATGGTAAAGATATGGACGAAATATTCTAATTCCTTACTTCAAGGGATTAGATTAAGTAAGTTCTATCTTCAATAGATTTGATTGTTATCAGAATATTTTGTGGACATAGAATTACATTCGCACAAGGAACTTGAGACGTGCAATCAAGCTTATATATTGTGGACATTTTGGCTGAGCTGCTTACGGATTTAAGAGAAGATTTTATATATATTGATAGTAGCCGAGAGCCTTTACTTGTGTTCTAACACTATCAATACTTTGTTGATCTAAGTTCATAATCGAAAGTCTTAATTCCTCGTGAGGAGGAGATCCAGCGTCGACGAATATCGAGGTCAAATGGAGTCTGACTATGGCGGATCGGTAGCAAGGGGAGCTTGCAAAATCCACTCATTGTAATTCGAAAAGATAAGTATCGGTGTATGGTGTGCATTGTACTATCTTGTTCTGTTTAGTGGATTTATTCTGAATTGGGCCAAGCCCCGCATATGTAGGTGGTTTTCACCGAAGTGCGTAACCAACTCTTGTCTTCATGTTTTACATTTTTTACATACTTTTTTTTGAAGTAAAACTTATTTCATTTCAATTTTCTGGATTGCGTCCAGAATCGTTTGAGGGAAGAAACTCGGGTGGTAAGTCCCATACAATCATGTCCTCGGGGCATAACTTTGCAAAGCTTGCCAATGAGTGAACACGTACATTTTCCGATCTAGGAATCCAAAAGGGATTTGGGAGGGTTTTACTAGCTAGGATTTGTTGAATTTCATGAGCTATCGCTGCACAAGAAATAGTATTTTCTGCTTCTCTTCGGACCATTTGAATGACTCCAAGTGCATCTCCTATAATGCTTACATCTGCACTTTGCATGGAATTTTGCATGGGAAAATTCCCTCCAGTAGCATTGCTACGTATTTCTTCAATTTGCATGGAATTTCACATGCTCAAATTCCTCCATGCAGCACTCGAATTCAAGTAAATTTCATCAATAAAATGGATTGCTTCCAGCATTGCCAAAGCTTCTCCTACAGCTACATGTTCAACCTTCCTGAGCTTTCTTGTTTTTGCCTTAATAAAGCCTCATTGATCATCAACAACCAATATACCGATTCCTGCAACGTTTCCATCCATCCCGGCATCTAAGAAAGCTTTATATCTCGTTGATGGCGGTCTAAGCAATGAATGAGTGTGCAAGGCATCGCTCGGTCTCTCCGGCCAACAATTTGCGTCGCAAAATGACGGGATATTTGCTCCCACGGAGGATGCCAAGTGGTCGTATTCAGGTGTTCATTTTCAAAAAATTGACGATTGCGCTGAACCAGATTCCATCACATATCATGACCACTAATTCGCTTATAGCCACCACCTCCTTCTCGACCAACTTCCTTAAAAGAATATTAAATAAATTAGAATCAGAAAAGGAATACCCTTTTGGATTGGTTTTGTATATATCACTTTCCATATATGATTCTGGCTTGTATACACTTTGTACTCACTATATATATATATGAATACACACAGCCACAATTATTTGTGGGTTTTACATTCTATCATTGTACAAGTCAGGTCATTCTGAAACTCCTAACTTTTATCTCTATTTTCCAGAAAATAAAAATAAAAATCATCCTTTTCCGATCGGCTCCGTTCACCGTCGCCGCTGTCTTCCGCTGTCGTCATCGTCTTCAGCACCAATTTCCGGCTTTCTTCTTCAGTTTCTCGGGAATCATCCTTTCTCCGGAAAGTCTCCAAAACCCAATTTCCTCCAGTTGCTCGCTTAGCCGGACGATCGTCGACTGACGATCACAAGCCCGTGCTCTGTGATCAGTCCGATTCGTCCGGTGTCGTCCATTGTTTTCGGCGTCCTCCTCACTGGTCTTCTTCTTCGTGTGTTTCTCCGGTCAGATTCAGACATTTCCTCGCGTGCATTACTCCTTTTTGTTGCCCGTTCATTGCTGACTACTCCCACCCTCATCGCCATCTTCACCGGCAAGCCAACTTTTGAAGAGGTTCGGGCGCGCGTCAGATCCACGCGCCCACCGATCTCTCCCCAGAAGCACGTGTTGCCACATGCGCTTATCTGAACGTGCGCCTCTCTCCTGCCGCATGTGTTTTCCCGCACCCTCTCTCCTTCCGTGCGTGATTTCATGCGCCCTCCATAAGTTTCTCGCAGTTAAAAAACCAAAAAAGGTTCATGGATTCTTCTTATCGATTCGAGTGTCAAGGTGTCACGTCTCGGGTTATGTTACTTCTTCTTGTCCTCAATTAAACGATGAATGCTACCTGTTATAGTGTCAGTGGAGTAAGAAATTTGGTCACTTTGCCTCGACATGTCATTATTTGATATCTCGAGTTTTTTCTCCAGCCTCTTTACCGCATGTCCACTGGACAACTGATTCTGGCGCGACCAACCACATGACTTCTTCTCAATCTGCTCTTGAATGCGTGACTCCATATTCTGGTAACCACCGTGTTTTTGTTGGTAATGGTTCTGTTCTTAACATTACCCATGTTGGTCATTCTCGGGTCTCCGATTTATTATCTTTGTCTGATGTTTTGGTGGTTCCTCATATTACTAAAAAAATTCTATCTATCAGCAAGTTGACTCGGGATATGAATGATGTTATTTGTTTTGATGATTCTTCTTTCACTATTTCGAACAAGTTTACTAG
>JAULKM010107713.1:0-23851 GCA_032355605.1 Rubia tinctorum | reverse complement strand
AATAAATGTGAATGAATGAGTGAATGAGTCTAGGATCTATGTGTGGTTTGGAAGTGGAAACCAATTGCCCCCAAGGCAACTCAACACAACTTAACATTAAAAAAGGTTCATTGATATATTTCATCAAACACTTACAATTTCATACAAATTTCACTCAATTTGAAGTAAGTTAGGGTTTGGTCCAAAAAAAATTGATGAAATAATGAGTTACCACTCAAGATTTTGGTCGGAAACCTATTCTATGTCACTTTGTCGGTGCCTCAGGGAAGATGTGGAGAATATGTACATGTGCTATTAAAAAATGAGGTTTTTAGGGTTCTTATATAACGCGTGATTGAGGATGTGGGGGAAATGGAGGTTGAATAAGGATTAAATGGTGGAGAAGGTGGATAAAGAACGTGGAGAAAACATTGGTTTTGTGGGATTGAAGAGGAAAAAGCGACAGTTATGCTGAAGAATGTGATTGGTTGTCTTTTATATCAGTGAAATTAGCACCTGTACGATTACCATGAAACCAGTGCTAACTGTTTTTTCACTTCCAGGACCGGTACAAATATTTGTGCTGGAAGTGAAAAATCGATGCTTAAAAAGTTCAGGCAGCTGCGTGAGGCTGGTTAAATTAAAATTTTTGTCCAACCTGAGAGAAAAGTTTGAAAATTTTTCTAACTACACAAGATCGGTATGGATACTGGTGCTTGGTTGAAAAATCAGTGCTGAACAACACAAAGGCAGCTACTCAAGGCTGCTTAACTTTGCCACATTATTTCATTGGCTATGGTCCTAGCACGTATACATAATTCTAGTGTTATTAATATGACAGCCGGTTGAATATATTTTTCAGTTCAATCCAATTTGGGCGGGAATTAAATTTTCATATTATTACCAATATAAAAACCGGTGCTGTACTAAAATTGATGAAAATTTGAATTTCCCGCCAATTTTTTTTAATGAAAAATAGCCTTTCCCTGTTCTAGTCAGCACTAGTTAAAATGAAGAATATATCGGTGCCTATTTTGAATTCCCATTATTTTCTAACAACTGGATGGCCGAAAAGGGTTTGTATTTAACTTTGATAAATTTATACTATTGCCTAAAACTGCGTTACACCTTCCAGTTTGTATAAATTAACTTAAAATTGGGTATTGTTGGGTTTATATAAGGTTTTTAATATAAAATGATGTTTTCATGAAATATAATAAAGCTCTAGTACTTGTTTTAGAGTATCTCACTCTTTGTTACTTAGAAGCTAGTAAAACCAAACGGGAAGGATTGTTAGTAAGTTTTTTTTCACAATATATTAATAAATTTGTTGTTTTGACCTTGAATATAAATCATGGTTTCATAATGTACAAACATATGCGACCAGATTGTCCTTTTGACCTACGAGTGAAGTTTTTGCCTTTTGCACTTAGGTCCCTCTAAGAATCTTGGAATTGTCGGAATGCAAAATTGGCGATTCCATATTAAAATTTGGTACTTTGTCAGCACAAAAAATCGGGTTGGACATGATTGGATGAATGTAACACCTTCAAAAATGAAAATAGAAAAGTTGTGCAATATTTTGGGAAATTCAAATGTTGACCGAAAGTGGGTTAACTCCTTATTCATTGTTTCAAACTACCTAAATTTTGTTATTATGGCCTAAATAAATAAATTTTACACATTGAAATTTTTTATAGCATAAATTTAAAAGTGATTATACATGTTCTAGAGTAAATAATGGATAATAGTATCGATTAAGTAAAGGAAAATCATATTTTTTTCCACTATTAATTCAATACAAGAAACTCGCTGGAGGTAGATTCCCTTGATACTTATAATATTATGTCTGTAAAATAAAACAGGTTTGTTTTGAACGTCCCATAAAATTAAAAATTGAAAAAACCATAGTTTACGAAATTTTCATAGGAAATCATGAATAATATCTAGCGAACGGATTTCGTCAAACATCTGTGCATCTTCTGAGTTGGTCCCCAAGGCTTTCTTCTCAAGGCTAGGGTTTTCAAATTAAAGGAACGGTCCAAGTTCTTTCATTGCATCCAGAAACTAATAGTAAAAAACCTTGCCTATGTGATCAAACCATGACCTTTGATAATGTGATTCCGTTAGAAGGACCCACATTATCAGAAGCCATTTTGTAGAAAGAATCTACTGTAATCTTCCCCATTGGTTGCCCGTATATGTCGTACGGATAGTGGGGGACACTGAATGTTTTGCACAATTTGAAGATGAGGCTACAGAAACTGTAACAATCTTTGTTCTTAGCACCCTGTCTCAATGATCGCATCATTTTTATTCCTACATTCTATATCAGTTTATTCTTAATTGGGTACAGATACGTCAACCACATACTGTGAACCACAATGTTCACCGTGACCGAGCAATTCTGGAGGCCACAAAGTGCTACCATTAATTCATCTTAGGCGTGAGGTGCTTCTTCGGAATCTTTGACCAGCCTGGTTTAACATGACAATGCACGTCAGTTCCTGGCCCACTAACCATCCTAATGATCTACTTTACAGTGGCTCATCAAAGTCCCAACGATCGGTGATCTGGTAGTGGAATGCAAGATATTTATCCTCGTCGAAGCGAATGCATATAAATTGTTTATGGATTTCAATGTTAGTTTCACTATTTTTCCTCTACACAATGCCTCATCTCATGTCATACCACACCTCAAATTAGCATAGAACTCACTCACTATGCTGATATTAAACATTGCAGGCGTGACCCATAATTTCTCCTATTCAAGTGCCCGAATAGATTTCTCAAAAGAGGTAGATGCTTATATTCCTCTCTCTAGGAAAGGTTGCCTTATTATGTAAGTTCGTTCAAGTAGCTTTATCTGCTCTGACACAAACCTCTGCTCCTGCTGTTTAATATTGGATTGCATCTTCGAAGAGGAAAGATATACATTGCGTGACCTATTGAAGTTTTGGGTGCCATATCCTACAATGTCCACTAAAATATTTTAACAAACACCTTCCTTGCATAAAAAAACCTAAACAAAACTAGTGTTCACAAGGGTGTTCAATCGGCCGATTTGTCGGTTAATTGGTTTCAGTTTATACCAATTTTTAAAATTTCATAAGGAACCGAATAAACGATCGATAATGTTGCCGGTTTTACCAGTTCGATTAGTATCAGTTTCAGATGATGTGTCGGCTATTACAGGATACCATATATATCATTCAATTAAAATTAAAAATGTAAATCCATTTTAATATTGATTAGTAGTTAGAGCTGCAAAACTTAGAATAAAATGTAAGAAATTTAGTAATTAGATAATTATGTTGCATAGGAGTTGATAATTTTTTGAACTAATATTAAAATTGTATCCCATTGATAATTATTAATGTTGGGCACAATTATAAGGTACATCGTCTTTTGTTTTCATAGTTACTTTCTTTGAGCATGATTATTATTTAAAGATATATAGGATAATAATATCGATTTTAAAGAATAAGTGAATTTTGGTTGCTAGTTTAAAGTTTTCATATTGGGTTTTCGATCAAGGCAAAAAGTTTAATGAAGTAAGTTTTGGGGTTGAAATAAATAAACAAATTAATGTGCAATAAAATCTTTTACGGGTTATCCGGTTACATTGATTACCAAGTAATAAAACTGATAAAGGAACCAATTAACTGACATAATCGGATAACTGTAACCGATATTAATCGATTAACCAATTAACCGGTAATGGTTTTGTATTGAACTATTACTGGTTTTCTGATTTTTCTGAATCGCCCTAATTACAAGGAAACAAAAACAAGCCAGGGTACAGAGATATGTAACTATCTAGCAAGGTTCCTAGTGTATGGAAAGGTTTCCCAAAATTTAACCAATAGCATATGATTCATGATAAATAATCTTGTAGAATCATGAATAAAATTTGTAAGTGAACTTACCTTATTCCGGGGCTGAGCAACGGATGACGGCTATATGGTTGATTTCCACTCCAAATTTGTGAATAGGAAGTTGAAAGAAAACCAGATTTGACTAATTTATAATACTTAAAAGAAGTTTGCAAAATCGGTGCTTGTGTATGATAAAGCAGGTGCCTATGGCTGCTTTTGATCAGTTCAATTTGTTAATATTTTCTAAGTTACTGCACTGGTAATAAAACCGGTGATACACATTAGAAATACTAGTGCTAAACATGATAAATACCAGTGCCTATTTAGGATGAAGCAGCTGCCTAAGTTTTCTTTAAATCAATGTTTTTTTACATTTTTTCCAACCCGAGAGCAAAGGTCCAAAAAATTTTCTAAGTACACAACACCTGCAATAAAACCGGTGCTTACGATGAAAAATAGCGGTGCCTATGTAGGATAAATCAGTTGCCTAAGATTGCTTTAAATTAAATTTTTAATAGGTTTTTACAACCCGATAGCAAAGTGCAATAAATATTTCTAAGTACTTAGCACCGGTAATAAAAATGGGTATTGGAATTGTTAAATACTGGTGTCGGTACAAGATCACACAGCTGCCTAAGCCTGGTTTAAATAATTTTTTGTGACCTTTTCTCACACTCAAGAGCAAATTTTATTTAATATTTCTAACTACACAACACCAATAATGTTACCGGTGCCGGAAATGGAAATTTCCGATGCCTTTGATGAAACATAGCATATACTCTGTTTTCAGCACCGGTACTGTGTACTATGACCAGTGCTGGTTCTCATTTCAAAAATTTCCGAAAAACATTTTCATACTGGAGGATAAAATAGAAACTTGCGGTGTTTTGAATTTAAACCAAATATACGATTTTAATATTGATATGTTGAATACATAGGACATTATCCAGTTCACAAAAGTATATTGCAAACCACTGTGATAACCTTCACTATTTTTTTCTCTTCAAGAAAACATCAACCCCCTCAATTTAACTTCTCTCATCAACCCATAATCCATTTCCATGTGGCCGTCTACCTACTACAGCTCCTCCCACATCCTCCAAACTTTGAAAAACATAGAGGAACTCTGGACATTTTGCTCGGATTGGCCAGTCAATCTCCTCATTGAAGTATAACTTCTTCCCATGTAGGATAACATGCCACTTCTCATTGAAAGGATCCCAGACATAAAAAACCCGGCGTGCCTGGGCAACTACGATAGTCTTGTAATCCTTGAACCTAACTCGCTTAAGGTATGCCAAGGTGAAACCCAAGGTTTCTCCGTATGAAAAACGGGTCCATTATCAACCCACCGGTACTTAAAAACCAACAATTTGAACTCAACATAGTCAAAATCTAAAATTTTCTCAATCACAATGCAACAATAGGGTTTTTTCTTTCTTCCAAGACTATCACATCGTCAGCTATTCTGCTTGGTGCTCTTGTTATCTTTTTCAGCCGTTGAAAATGTAAAACCATAAAATAATACCCTAGGTATCTTCTGACAATGCAATTAGGCCTTCTAGCAAAGGCACGGAGTTTACTTGGCATGTCGTCCACATTGCAGCGATCGTAAAACTAATTCACAAATATGGAAGAATAATCTAGCTGTATTTTTTGAGAAGGGAAGTCTAGTTATAGTGCTTGTAAATATGACATGTCCTCTTGAACATAGATTGCAGTATCGCTACTATTCATTAATGCGTAAAGTTGAACTGTCATCAACTTACCATAGAAAGGTGTAGTGTTTCTTTTGACCGTGCAACCCTATTCTTCCTACCAAAATGCACTTGTTTAGGTAAATCAACCGATTTCTTACCAAGTTTGAAGAACATTATTCAATGATCTCCTCGGTGACATACCGTTACACGATGCTCGCATCCGGTCAGCTACGCTTATGAACGTAACCTTTGAAAACACCGCTCGAAAGGGTTCATCCAATGCATTCCCACTTGACCACAAAGTTAAATTTCTCTTACCAAATAAATGACTAGATAAACCATTATGTTAATGAAGGACAGAGAGAAGTTCTTCTGCAACTGACATAACACGAGAACTCCCTCACACTCTAACACATCTAGCGTTTGCTTGCTTATATTCTTATGACATGTGGAGTTGAAGAAGAAACACACTCACATTACACTAAATCATACATCCTTCTCCATAACACCATGGATGGAAACATGCAACAATTATTTCACGATAACGTGACAATCATGTGATTTAAAGGCGTTTATACGCAAATCATCATTCACAAAATGAATAACATTAGAAGAGTATCTAGATGGTACCTTGATTCCTTGGATACACTCACAAACCGATCTTCTCTCACCCACTGACAAATTGTACAAGCCAGGATGGAGGTAATTTCACTTACCTCTTACCTAAGGGGATAGGTTCGACCGAATTCCAAGCTCCAATAAATCCTTCCGTGCATTCAAGCCATCCTACGTCTTTCCAAGAATGTTGAGTAACATTGAATAAAACTCTCACACACATTCTTCTCAATGTGCATTACATCCAAACAATGTCGAACCTCTAAATGCTTCCTTTATGGTAAATCAAAGAAAATCGACCTCTGCTTCCATGGTCCTTCAGGCGCTACAGCCACCTTCTTCACTTTCTTCCAAAGAAAAACATTCAATTTCTTCATTCTGTTGTAGATGACAATCCCCTTCAATGTTCTTAGTGCCTTCCGGACCTATTTCCCACCAAAAAATTGAAATGTGCCCTCATGCAATTTGTGCTTCACTGGGAGGAATTTCCGGTGACCCAAACACACAGTCTTGCGACTATTCTTCAGGTGTTGGTAATATGTGGAATTTTCATACATGGAATATGCCTTGCAACCCTTCAACACATAACCCAAAGGTTTCTATATGCTGGAAAATCATTTATGTTACAAAAAAGCATTGCCCTCAAATTGAACATCGACCCCCCTGAAACCATTAAACACATCGACACCGTCGAACCAGAGGATCTTCAAATCTTCTCTCAGATATTCTAGATAGGTATCGATTTCATTTCGTGGATGTATTGGCCCAGAGATCAACAAAGGCATCAACACATTTTTCCAAATCATAGACAAATATGGTGGAAGGTTACCGACTATGAAGAGTGTCTCGAGCATATGTTCTCAAAAGAACTCATTCCATCAGTACACAAAGCCATCCTCAAGTTCCTTGGCTCACTGGCAAATTTCGGATACCTCTTATAATATTTCTTTTATTGATTGGCATCAGCTGGATGGCAAATCACATCATCTTCAGGACAACCCCTTCCCATATACCACAACATGCTCAACAATCTAACGTTGCAATATACATGCTTACGCCTATCAATTGCACTCTACAAAGTAACAAGTGTACCATAATTATAGTTCTACACAATGACCATTTCTGTGCAATATTCTACACATTAAAAATTAATTTGGAAAACCATACGTCCAACTCACATCACAACGTTCAAATATTCCACATCAATTACACAATCCTAATCAAGGTATTAATGAAATCAATAAATCTAGGGAACAATCACATTTCTTACATGAATGCAAGGATCATGGACATGATTAAACAAAATATATATATATATATGTATACAAACCATTTTGACATATTCCATCATTAATAACATGCCAAACAATTTAAGAACGTTTCTTTTGTGTGTCTTCATGTGGGCATTTAATGTCAAAACCCTCCGAAAAATACCATTAATGACCTCCTCTGCCCAAAATCCCACTTTTTACCCGCCAAGCACCGATTTTATACCTAAATACATGTGCTAGAAAATTTCCCACCAAGTTTTCTGGGTAATTTCCATTCCATCACTGGTTTGTTTCAATTTATCCTACCGGTGCTGGAGTTCATAACAATACTATCCCCTTTTCGGTGGGACCCAATCACATGGTACCGAAATAACGCTTTCCTGTGCTAACAATTTTGTAATAGGCACCGGCTTTTTTGTTTCATACCGGTGCTACTTTTTTTCTCCATTATTTAGCACGCCAAAAACATTATTACTCACATAGATACATTTTATTCACTAATATTTTGCACTTTTTCCTTAAAGTACCGATGCTATATTTCAATTTAAGCACCAATATTTATAATCCGATACTGAGAATAGCCCCTGGCACTGGTTCCCATTGTTTTAAACAAAAAACAGTGACTTACATCTTTTTGCCACCATCATTTTCCCCCATGGGCAAGGTACCAGTGCCTATGTACCTGTTTTCCAATAGTGAGAAAACAAAATCAACCCTTGCTACAAATGAGAGAGAGAAATCGAATGAGTCCCGGTCATATATTAATTATCAAAAGTTTGATCCTCATCTTATGATCATACAATATTAAAATCTACATTCGCCAAACCTGCAATCTTAGACTGGAATCCTTTTTATTCAAAAAGAATTACAAATTTATCTTTTAAAAATATTTTTATTATCAGAGGTAATAGAAGAAGGGAAATAAAAAGTGAGAGAAGAGGCCCTTTGAGAGGCGGAGCCTCTCAGACTGTTAAGAACCTCGTTTGACGGATTCAGATCGAGGGAGGTGGCCCTTTGGACTTTTTCTTATCCTTATGGTTAGGATATATTTAATATATTGAACTTTCTTTCCTATTTTCTCTTTGTCTTGTTATAACTTTCTTTCACTCTTTGATGTTTATAAAAATATTGAATCTGCAAAAGATATTTGGAATTCCCTAAAGTTAAAATACATGGATGAGAATGCTTCTTGTAAGAAGTTCCTTGTCAGTAAGTTTATGAATTACAAGATGTCAGACTGTAGGCCCATTATGGAGTAGTACAATAAATTTCTCCAGACTTTGGGACAATTTACACAACACAAAATGGGAATGGATGAATCTATTTATGTGTCAAGTATAATTGACAAGCTTCCACCTTCATGGAAGAATTTGAAACACATGCTTTAGCACAAAAAGGAAGAATTGTTTCTTGTACAACTTAGAAGCCACTTGCATATAGAAGAATCTATAAGGGCACAGGAAAATAGCAAGCCCAAAGATTAAGAGATTATGTGACTCTCTTGAGTCAACATGATGGAAGAGGGTGAGAATAAAAGGGGACGAAAAGCCCATTTAACAACACTAGCAAGGAGTCCAACTACTAGTGGAGAAGCCTTGATTAAAGCCATATTACGCAAATATCCCCAAGGCTTGCTTAATATAGTTTAATCTCTCTTGTCTGCATGATTTGTAGTTGTTAGATAACCCCCCCCCCCCCAAAATCACATGTTTGTATAACTAGCTATTTCCGACACACAATCAGAGTGATGCCCATTTGGGAGTTTTTTTTAAATTTTAAACCTCCAATAGTGGGGGAGATATACTGGCTTCCCAAACCATCCCCAAAACCTAAAGTTTTACAAGATATCGAGATTAAGTTATACATTTAGTAAGTGATCTTTCAAAGCAGAACACTGTGACCTAATATGCATTTCCTTAACTTGCCTCATCCTTGTAGTTAAAATCTACACGATTCTTATGAGCAGTGGACTCCACCCCTGTGTTATCCATACTACAGACTAGGTGCATATGTTAACTACAACATATTTAGCCTTTACATGTTAGATCCTATGTAGCTAGTCGTAAACTTGGAAGGCTAAGTCGATCCCCTGCAAAAACTCTTTGTACTTGCTCCTTTTGAAGTAGCTGAGATTGATCTAAATTGTTCTCCTATTTTGTAGCCAATTTTTGTGCAACCTGGTTTCCTTCCCCTTAAATATGTTGGAAGCTGATCCGAAGTGTATTAATTAAGTTCCACAGGTCCCAAAGTTTTGTCTTCAGTTTCTATGGAGGGTTTTATTTCCTTTGAAGCACCTTGATTGCCCGCAAACAATCGAGTTCCACAATTAGAGGTAGAAAATTGTGATCAATACTCACCTTTATGGCCCTTATAGCAGCCAAGAGTTCTACCTGCATGGAGTCATTCGCCTGAATAGTTTCCAATGCTAATAGTATACATCCAACAGAGCAATTCCTAACTACAAAACCTATTCTAAAGAAAAATATAGGTTTAAATGAAGAATTTGTATTGACTTTGAATCCTTGATCAGGTGGCCTCCAACTAACCAGAGTATCCTCTTTTGTGGTTTTCTGATTAGGTATGGTTGTAGCCTAGAAGAGAGAAATTCATGACAGTCATCATAATGCATCAGAGGGTTAATGTTAAAAATTTGAGAATAGAGGGAATTAATTTGCTTGATTATGAACTGCAAACTGTAAGCCAATCCATTAAAAGCATGATTATTCTTTGATTTCCATAGCATCCAACAAGCAACTACTGTTAAGGTATGTATTACCCTGATTCTAGTTGTTGAGCATGATTGGTATGTCCATATCAAGATAACATATCAAATATATGATTAAAAGATCTAGTATGGAAGCCTATAGTTTTAAAAACATAATCCCAAGCTTGTAATGCAACCAGACACTCATTGTAAAAGTGTGTTAGTGTGTCTATGTGTTCACAGTGTGCACACTTAGATACTACTGCTATCCCTATTTTTAAGCACATTACCTAATGGTAGAATGCCATTTAAAAATTTTCACATAAAAATAGTGAATTTAGGAGGGATATACCCGTGCCAGACTTTGGTAAGTGACTGTACCTGGTTTCTTCTCTTTCTTAGCTTCTGAAATGCAGATGAAACTGAGAATTTACCTGTGAGTGATGGTGTCCATATCCTATATTCCTTATTATAAGATAGATTGATTTCTTTCCTAAGGTTCTGAAGGATATGATCTGGAAATATTCCTTTGAGAGCTGGCATAATGGTGTCGTTTTGTTGCTGGAATTCTTTAACCCGGAGATAGGAGAGAGTTATATTTGTGTTTTGTGGCAACTTTTGCCAAAGAGGTCTATCCCCTAGCTAGTTTGCATCCCAGAATGTTGCAAGTCCCTTTCCCAATTAGAACTTGAGTGTTTGATTCTGCAAAAGCTGTAACAGAAACAACTCTTCTCCAAGCCTATGAATTTCTATTAGTTTTTGAGATAGATCAAATGTATTTTTCCTAGAGAGTGTTACCTTGTTGAGCTTTCAACCATAACTTGAGAAACCATCAAGTGTAGTCGTAAGATCTTTAAAACCAAGCCCGTTTTCCTCCTTTGGGTAACACAGAGAAGACCAATATTTCCAATGTTTCTTAAGCCCTAAATATGTTTTATCCCACAGAACGTTGGAGCAGCTGGAGGTGATTGTGTCAAGTGTGTGAGCTGTGGGTGCCATTATGCACCATGTGTGTTGTGGTATGCTTAGAAGTACATGCTTGATCAATATTACCCTACCTGTTTGGTTAAACCATTTATTGTTCCATTTACCTATTTTAGTGTTAATTCTTTCAACTAGGTTTTGGAAATAAATATTTTTCTTTCTACCCTTGAAAATATTAACCCCTAAATAGGTGATCCCTTGCATCATTCCAGTTTTGGCCTTAATTAAGTTAATCCTAAATGAGCTGGCTTTTTAACCAATGAGAAATGCACTTTTTTGGTAATTAACCTTTTGACCAGTAGCCATTTCATAACTTTTTAAGAACAACATGAGGTTTTTAAGGGATTTGGTCATTGCTTTTAAGAATATTTCAGTGTCATCAACATAGGATAAATGTGTGATGGTTCATCTCCTCTGGGTAAAATAAATCTATCTATATAGCTATTATGGAACATGAATTTCAGCCCGCTATTAAGTAGTTCAGTTATGAAGTTAAAGAGAGTAGGGGAGAGTGGATCCCCTTACTTCAAGCCTCTAGTGGGTTTGAAGAAGCCACAAGGGGTTCTATTTACAAGTCCCGAAAACCTTGAACTATTAATATTGCCAAGTATAAGAGCAGCTATATGACCATGAAATCCAAAATTGAGCAGAAGAGAATTGAGCATAGGACATAAAACACGATCGAAGGCCTTTGACATATCAATTTTGGCTACCATGTTCATGGATTCCGTTTTAGAATTAAGTAACCTTACCGTCTCTTGCATCACTAAAATATTCTGTAATTTATCTATTTTGAATAAATGCTGACTGTTCTTGTGATATACACTTAGGAAGTAAAGGCCTAATTCTATCCGCTAAAATCTTGGATAAGATTTTATTAGAGAAGTTGGTCAAGCTTTTGGCCAATATTCACTTAGATTCCCGGGGGTTTGTATTGTTTGGATTAAGGTTATTAATGTACTGCCAAATGATTTAGGAATCCTAACCCCACATATAAATTCATTCACAGCTTGAAGAAGATTTTGCTTAGTGAAAGGCTAACGTTTCCTATAAAACAAACCACTGAATCCATCTGGACCTGGTGCACTGTAGATACTTAGGCTAAACACAGTTTTCTATAGTTCATCTATGTCTACAGGTGTCATCAATTGGATATTGTCTGTGTCGGTGATAACCTTAGGGATAAATTTGAGGAGATAATCCATGTGGTAGCCTGAGTGATCAGTACATTTATCCGTAAGACAATTTTGAAAGTAAAAACTGCATATTCCCCTATGGAATCCTGTTCCTCTAACCAGTTTCCATCTTCCTTTTGGATCTTATTTATTCTAAGCCTGAAATGTTTGTCTTTGACACTATTATAGAAGAAGGCATTATTTAGATCACATGTTTTTAGCCATTTCATTATGGTCTTTTGTTTCCAAATTAGTTTTGCATTAGTCTTATTTAGCTGAATTAGGTTCTCTAGACTATAGTCATTATCTAAATTCATTTCCAGCTCAGTCAAATCTTTTTCAGCCTCCAAAACATTATAAAAGACATTTCCAAATTGGTTTTTCTTCCGGCCTTTAAAGAATTTTTTAATCTACCCATTTTAAGGCCATACCTACTATTCCTTGAGTAACTTCATCTTGCTACCAATTATCTCTCATCAAGTCTATAAAATTCTCTCTGTTAAACAACATAGACTGAAATCTAAATGGACTAGGGTACTGTTTCTCCAAGGTCAGTGTGTTGAGAACTAGTGGGTTATGATATGAGTTTCCTTTGCCTAAGGTCTGGACCGAGGAATTAATAAATTTGTCAAACCAGGCTGTATAACCTTGTGATCTATCTAATCTTTCAGCCACTCTATCCACTCCTCTTCCACCATTAGTCCATGTAAAGGGATTTCTTGCTGTGACTATTTCATTAAGGTTATTAGCAGTTAGAAAAGAATTAAAGTCATTAATTGAGTTTGCATTGGGATATGCTCTACCCCTATATTCATTTATGTTGCGAATTGCATTAAAGTCACCAGCCATTAAACAAGGGTAATCTAGATTGGACACTATCATTTCTAGATCTGTGTACATTCTCATTCTTGTTAGTCTCTTCTGTGGACCAAAAACAACAATTAAATGAAATTCAGTTCCAATGTTTATGTGTGTGACTGCTAGATGCAAAAAACACTCATGTTTGTTAACCAGATGGGAATTAAAGGTGTTCTTAACTAGGATCCATATATGACCATCATCAAGAGTATAGATCTCCTCAAACCCTAGTTGCAATTTAAAATCGTCCATTTTATTTAAAGCCTGCTTTGATTATATTAAAATCAAAACTTCCAACCTTCGGGTGTGAACCAACTTTTTCAGTCTGACTATTCCTTTCATTCATCCTCTAATATTCCATGTTATTTTCTTGCAATTCATAGGGAAACTAAAATTTTCTTTTTTGCACGGGTCATAATTAAATTAGGAGAATTGAAGAACCTTCTTTCAATATGGGGTTCAGTGTTACATGATTCTGGGCTTATCTCCACATTGTTAACCTCATTCTATTTGTCCCCATCTTTATCTTCCAGATGTTGTTTCAATAAGGTTTTTCCCTCAGCTTCATTTATTTGTATTACCTCAATGCCTTCTTGTTCCTCCTCCATCAGAGTTGGTCCTGGTTGATGTGATTGAACCTCGTGACTGTCTTCAGCCCTATTGAGCAGTATTGAAAACCGATTGCTGAAACTCTTGAGTTCCTGGATTGTTACCTGTCTGTCTTGTACATGTGGGGGACTTGTGTTTCTTTTCCTGACTATATCATCTGATGATCTCCAACCCCTATTACTTCCCAAAGCATGATGAAGTGACTAATCAACATAGCATGGCTCCTTAACTCTCCAAACCGGAGATTTTAATCTTACCTTCACAAGATTGGTTAAGTTACTAGGCTGAGAGTTCTCATAGGTAACCTGTTGTGGGTTAATTAATTATTTCTCATGTTGAACCTGGGATTCTTTAAACAAATTTGAGCATATTAATAGAACTCTATCTCATCAATTAGAGTCATTCTGTTTCTCTGGCTGAGTTTGATCTTTTTGTTGGATAGGATACCAGACTTGGGTAGAAATCTGTGTTGGTTTAGAGGTAGAGGGTTGGTTATCTCTCTGATTACTTGGATTGATAATTGTGTTGTGTCCCTCATAGCCCTAAGATGTGTTATTTTTTCCAAGTTTACATTCTTGAATAGAGTGATCTATTTTGGCACACTTAGAACAGTAAGATGGGTGGCCTTCATATGTTATGTTATACCACTTGCTTTCTGTACTAGAGCCAAGTCTAATTCAGTTTGGGAAAGAAGATGTTAGGTCCATCTCTATGCATAGCCTAATAGTGGAAGGACGAGTATGGTTCTGGGTTGGGTGGTCTGCGAATATCAGGTTTCCTAACCTATTTTCAATATGGGGAATTGATTCTGGATGCAATAAATAAACAAGGGGGAATTTGATGTTTACCCAAATTGGCACAATTGGAGGCTCCTCATTGACACCAATTGGGGAATTTGATCTTCTTGAATTGATGCCGTATGAATTCCAATGTTGGACGACCTATAGAAAACATCCCAATAAGATGTTTTTTAAATGGTTGCGCAAGAAAATCAATTTCTTCATCCTTGAATAACACTATGATTTCACCCTTTAACTCAATTGTTGGAGTTAGCTGTAGCTTCTGTTGTTGGTTAATTGGTTTTCGAGTGGCATTGTTGTTACCATAGTGGCATACCAGGGTGGGCTCACGCCTGGAGGCGGAGCCGCCATAGAGGTTTAGTTTAGGCCTCTATTGGTAATGGTTGTTTCCGGTGAGATAGTGGTGTTAGAATATTAGCAGGTTTACATTATCAGTTGGTACTGTAGATGATTAGATCTTAGAGAGAATTCTTTAAGAGAGAATATTGAGAGAGAATATCATGTAACTCTAGAATTTGTGAGTTGTGTATAGTTAACTCTAGAATTTTAGCATCTCTGTGGACAACCCCGGAATTGTCTCTAGCTACTTTCTAGTAGTTGGTTGTGAGGATATCGGAGTAAAATATAAATTCTATCTTTGATCTCCCAAGCTCTCTGCGGGTTAGCACTGCTCTCCTTTGAAAAGTTTGGCATTATTAACGAGTCCACAGAGTGTGGATCACATATTTGATTGGATTTTCTATGATTTTCTCTAAGGGTTTAAAAATTTGTTAGTTAGTTCTATATGTGGAAGTTGGAGTGAAGATAGGTAGAATGGTGAATCAAGTACAATAACCCCTTCCCCAACTTCTTCGTATTCAACAAATCATTCCTCATTACCTTGAACTTGTCTTCATTTATTGAGTTGACTTAACTCACAAAAATTCAAGGACAATGGGTATGGTTCATTTTTGGAATATTGGGCTTCCAGTTGGCTCACCCTTTCCATCAAGTCACTCACATGCCCATGAACTCTCTCAGTGCTTGAGGAGAGTTGGGTTCCCAAATATCTAATGTTTCTATGCATTTTTATTTGACTAACTCATTACTCTTGGTCACATCATCTATAGCATGCAAAATTTCTCCTTACTCTGACTTGGTAACTCTCAAGTCTCTAGTGTTACTAAGCATTCATGTTTGAAGCAACTCATTAGTCTTAAACAAATAGCCACGGCTCCAAACACAACTCACACTGAGACTTGGGAATTACTCCTAGGGATTGGTTTTGGGTTATTGTATAGGTTTTTGAAGGCCAACTATCTAGCTCATAATGTCGGTTTCCCGATGCATATCCATACCATGAAACCAGGTTACCACTCAACCCCAAATTGGGAGAGTCATGGTATGGGTACCATTGTCAATCTCTTTGCCCTTGGGAACCAATAACTCCTACCTCTCTATGATACTCACTCAACAAACAACAAGACTCCATAGGGTGGTTCCAATGACAATCCTTCAAAGTCTCACTCATTGAGCCTCTCTTCTCCACATAATTTTTTTTTCAATAAAAAAAATGAAATCATAGTGCAAGGATTTTCGGTTAGAACACCAATAACTAAAGCAATACCTACTTTGAAGAAAAACAAAAAGAAACAAAGAGTACACAAAAATTTGGAATCATAGTACAAGGGTTCCGTTGACACCAATAATTCAAACAATACTTATTCCGGAAAAAAACATATAGAGTGGAAAAAATAAAAACACAAAAAAAACAAGAAAGATAAAATACAAGCTACTCTGCCAACTAGTTATACTAGCTAACAATTAAATAAGTCTAGTATTCCCGACAACGACACCAAAATTTGACCTGCACCCCACGGGGTTGTTTAATTCCCACGATCATGAATCAAATATATACGTTGATCAAATCTAACCCCCCAAGATTAATTGCAGTCTAGAATCAAATATATACATTGATCAAATCTAACCCAAGATTAATTGCAGTCTAGAATCAAATGTATACATCGATTGATGCAAATAACCCCCAAGATTAGTTATATCATAATTTATCTCCTTCACTTCCATGCTTGTAGCTTTAGTAGTTCTAACACCCCCATTTACTACTAGCTATTCTTGACAAATAATTGGGGTAACACCCGAGAGTGGATTTTGTTTGATCCGCCTCCCCGTGAAGTTTCTAATAAACAACCTTTCGGGAGTTCTACTAACCAGTAGAGCACTAGGAAGATCAAAGATAAAAATTTCTACTAATAAATTACCTATGGAAAAGATAGTGGTAAGGCCGAGGTCGTCCACATAGATTCTATGAATTTAAAGGTTAACTATACAAGGCCGCAATTGGTCGTCAATCTGATTACGTGTTAGGAATAGCTAATATTGCAAAACAGGTTTCGGGAGAGGGGGTTATCTAACGTCTACAAACATGCAAGAATCCTAATTCTTTACGGGGAAGAGGAGTGCATAATGGCCAAGCTGCTTGACGCACATTATTAATTACGGAGGTGGTGTCGATAGAATAAAACGTGAGTACCTTTGTGTGATTGACAAAGGGAATTGTTGACTATCAACCACGCCATGTGATATAAACATTAGTAGATTTATATTTCTTGTATTTGATAGAATCTACGATCAAAGTATTCTACTGATCAAGTAACGCAAATGTCCCCAGGTGTTAGCTTAATCTAGTTTACTCTATTGTTCTTGTATGTTCAGTAATTGATCGAAAAAACCACCAAAACCATGTTTGCAATATCGAATATTCCTCTCTCTCTTGTTCTTGGATGGTAAATTCCACTTGAAAGTGTTCAATCGCCAACAAGAGCCCAAGGGATGCAATGGCACTCTTCGAGGAAATGACAAATGGTACAAGGCAGTTTGGTAAAAGATTGAGGGTGAAAACAATGGAAAAGCCATCCCATTCTCCAAAGTTATAGGACCAAGTCCAAGATATTTCTTCCATGATGAAAGATTTCATGGAATGGAGGGTTCAACAAATGAAAGAGTGTGGTATATACAGCCTTGATCATCACACAGACGTTTTCCCACAAGTGGTGGAAGATTTGGAGAAAGTTAAGGTGTTGAATTTCAACAACGGTGGAAATAGGACACCGTTTTGTAGGGGGGAAGAACAAGGGTTCCATAGGAACAAAGGAGGCAAAAGGAAAGACCCCTATCTGAACACCTTCAACCCAAGGTATTGTGATCACCCCAACTGAGGAGAATCAGGTGCATGGGTACAACTGAGAAGGACAAGCTCCACCTCAACCCTATCTGAGGGGAGAAGGGCCTTCCAACAGCAATTCCTTACTCTATAAGTCATATCGAGAAGAAATCTTGGAAGCAATCTCTTAATTGGCTAAGACGCATTATGTTTTTATGGAACACACAAGGTAAGAGATTAAAGATCTCGGGACTAGGGCATTTTCAAGAAAAACAAATCTTGAAATTAAAGTCAGATAACTATCCACCTTGGTGATCCAACTTGAAGCCAAAGAGTCCGGAAATATTCCTTCCAAACCGGAGATCAATCCGAGGAATGTGAGCGCTTTGAAGCTAAGAAACGAGAAAGAGGTGTGAGCCTGAGAAGGAGATTTTGCATTAGGATGACTGATCGTGGAGAGAAACAAAACCAACATTAAGGAGAAATAATTGGTTGTGGAGAAGGAACCCGTCAAGGAAATTCCAACATCTAAGGCGAGGGTGAATCTTCCGCCCCTTTCCCTAGTGCACTTAGGGAAAAGGCGAAGGTGACAACTAATGATGAGCACATCCGTAAGATATCAAGAAGGTTGAGGTTAGTGTTCCACTCTTGGATTTCATTAAGCATGTGCTTTTTTATGCTAAATTATTGAAATTTGCATGCATTAAAAAGAGGAACAAACCACTTAGGAAGTTAGGAAAATTGAAAGTAGGGGCAGTTGCTACTTTAAATCATAGAAATTTTCCCAAGAAATGTGATTACCCTTGCATGGTTTCAATTACTATTTCTTTAGGCAGTAAATTGGTAAAAAAAACTATGATTGATCTTTGAACATCTATTAATGTCATCCCTTATTGCATTTATGAGAACCTAGAAATATGTGAGCTTAAAGAAACTAGGGTAATTGTCCAAGTGTCCGATAACTCACATGCTAGTCCTCGAGGTCTAGTAATGTATGTTATGGTTCGAGTTGGCAATTTGGTGTTTTGGGCAGACTTCTATGTTCTTGATGTTGCGCATGATGGTGGTGCCCCCTCAATTTTACCGGGGATATATTTTCTTAAACCATAAGGACTATTATTGATGTTCATTCGGGAACACTAAATTTAGAGGATGACATGGATGTGGTAGGTTTAGATACATACAAGCCTAAGCATGATTCACCTAATCCCTCTCTTGTGTGTAAATGCATAACCTTATGTGAAGAACTTGCTCAATGTGAAAACACTCGCATGATTGAAAACGTTAAATGCCTAAATGATATTCTTGAAGATGATGAGGTGTTACCCGACATAGAAACCTAGTATGCTTTGTGTGATATGAATGAACTTTGTGATGAGACACTTTTTGATGAACATACTACCTCTAGTGTGATTAAAGTTTGCTTCCAATATCTCACACTAGCTTGCAGCGGAAAAATAAGCGGGTTAAGGAATTGACCATTCCTAAACCCCTTCCTATTCGTAAAGTCAACAAGAATGTATCCATGATTGAAAAAGATGGACATTTTGGTATATTTCTCCAAAGGTGAAGGGTAAGCCTAAGGTAATGTGGAGACCCATCCACATGGACGTGGTTGTTGGTGGTGTAAAGGATGGTAATTACGGTAACCCATCAAACTATTTTTAGATTTTAAAATGCATGAAGTAATAATTCGTGAGAACGAAAATAAAAATATGGTGCTCATTCTTGCTTTGCTTTGATATCATTTAGTAAATAGATTTTGCATGTTTTAGTGTGTGACAAAGGATTTTGAGATTAAACCCTTTTTATTGATGAATTTGAGTTTGAGTCTTGTTCTTTTTTGGTTGGAAGGATATGGGCCTTGTTAGGTGACAAAGTTTCTTTGGAAAAGGAAGGAAGAGGGAAAGAAGGGCACTATGCATAGGGGGAAACCTCGTGCAAGTCCCTTTTGCACGAGGGGTGCTTGTGCCAACTCCTATTTGTATGAGGGTAGCCTCGTGTCATACACGAGTCAGCACGAGGCTAGCCACGTGTCATGCCTCATGTGACTGGGATTTTTGGGTCGAAATGCAGATTTGTGAAAATTTTAATTTTAACCCAAAACATGCAAGTTTTGGCCCATTAATTAAGCAAAACCTTCGTTTCCTTCATATGTGGGTGTAAATAGTACACCAACACCTCTCTTATTCATAAATAGATTGGTACTTTTGTCCCTTTCATTCTCTAATTTTATAAAGTCCATCCTTGTCTCATTTGTACCTCCTTTCTAAATCACCTTCTTTGCAGAAAATAATGATCCATAGTAAATTTCCTCACCTATAGGAATCACTTAGCTTATTAAAATCTTTCAAAAATACTCACTCTCACTCCCTCTTGGTGAAACTTGAAAATTGGAGCATTTGTTTCTAAAAAATTAGCATTTTGCTTCATCTTGTGTCGATTCTTCATATCTTAGCTTCAAATTCCAGGTAATGTTTTGAGCTCTATGTTTATTTGTTTTATTTAGCACGATAATGATGTGATGAGAGGGTTTGAAACTTAAAACAAGATGTTGAAAATATTTGAGGAAATTTTTGAGCTATGTGAATGATCTTGTGTAGAACTAAGTGTGGCGGTGAGCTTTGTACTTATTCTTTGATGATATGATCTTCATTTTCCATGATGTTTTAGAAGGAATGGTTCTTGATTGCATGATCTTATTGATGGGATACTATGATTTTTCATGAGTTTGTTGCTTCGGGAGAATGTTTCTTAAATGAATAGTCTTTATGTTGAGATAACAACATGATTTGGAATGTTTTGGCTATTTAGAAAGAAGTGCTCTTCTTGAATGATACATAATGCATTCCTTTGAATATTATTACTTTAACACCTTATTTTTGTTATGATAGGATGGCTACAAAAAGGAATAGGACAGAAAAATTAACAACTTCTCGGGGTGACAAAAGGAAGAAACCGACAAACTTTGGGAGATGAGAGCCGGTGACTTTCCTTCCTCCTAACCCCGCTTGTGTTGTTGATGAGTTCATGGGGTTGACCACCATTTCCGGTAGTGAGGCCCGAAGGTGGAAGTATTTGAGATGCCCGAATTGAACAATATTGGAGACAAAGTTTGCTTGCAAGGAGACCTTGAAAGATCCCAGTCTACTTGAGCTCTACACATACTTGCTAAGCTGAATAAATCTATAGGGTTTCTTAGACGAGCATTCAAAGAATCACGTACAATGGACTTTGGAGTTTTTGGCAACTTTGGAGCAATCAAAGAACAGTGAGGGGAGAAGAAGCATCCATTTCCACTTGGATGATAAGGAGTACACTATGTCACATCGGGGAATTGACCAAGCATTCGGTTGGAAGTACGGGAAAGAGATTTCAAGGACATACCGAAAAGGCCTTCCATTTTCATTGAGTAATTTTTGGAGAATTCTTTTAGGCATGGATAGGAAGAACCTTTTCAAGAGTACTGCAATTATCCATATGGCATTGCGATATGTCCAACAATTATTGTCCATGGGAGTATTCTGTCACCGGGAGATTTCACAGTGTCCCAGTTCGGATGTCCAAGTTCTTTGGGTGATGACTCCGGAGGGAAATTTCTACCCCAACATGGTGGTATCTTTCGTGGAGGAATGCATTGCCATAGGAAATAAGAAAGGTGGCAAGATATTTATGGGTGGCATGGTAAGACTTTTAGCCCAACACTTGGGCCATTCGGTTCTTTCTCCATTTCCCTTGGTGAATTTGGGTCGTTCGGGGACATGGTACACAATAGAAAACCTGGTGAGAGCTTCTATGGTAGATACCAAGACCTCGGATGATCGCTTTGTATGGTTATATGGTGGCTCCTCAGTGTGAAATTTCATGATTCTCCCCCAGCCGGAGCGTACAACTATCGACCAGGATAAGATGTTGGAGGACCTCTTCTTAGCCCCTGATTCATGGTTTGAAAAGGATTTCTATATAATCCTATCAAACTAGGATATAGACATTGATGAGGATGATAGCGAGACTCTATTTAGGATATTAAATAGCCGTACTCATCTACCCGCTGATGCCCTCGACCAATTTCACATATTTTTGGAATATCTTGCGAGCTCTACCCGACTTATATAGCACATTGGTTATGTGGTGGATGGAGTGAGCATGCAGTAGGAAGAATTTGTTAGTAGGCTAATCTCTATGGAGGGTACCATGTATGTTTAGGGGTTTAGTTTGGAGTCTATCGAGCGGGAAATGAAGGAGGAGTTCACCATTGCGGATGAAAGAGCGGATTTCCAAGAAGAAGCTATCTATAAATTGATCGAGAGATTCCACATCTCAAGGCTTGATAGTTTTTGGGATGTCATTCCTATCAAGAGGCAAGAAATGTGACAAGAGGAAATAAGAAGGAGGAACGAGTCACGCTTCTTGAGGAGAGACCCTTCGGGATCACATGAGTGATTTACACTACTTTTTCTCTTTCCCACTCATGGTTCTTATTATTTCATTGCATTAGGAACAATGCGAAGTTCAAGCGTGGGGGAGGGAGTAGTGAAACACTTGGGAATTTTTACCTCGGGATTTCTTTGTGTTTTTGCTATTTTTGGTGTTATCTGTTGTTTTGGGAAGTTTGGTAGAGTTTTTGGTGGTGTGATCTTTAGGGTTATATCACTTTTTTTTGGGAATGTGTTGGGATGAAACCTTTTGGTGCTGTAATTTTGTTTTTCATGATCATTTGTAGTATGAAGCCTAACTTTTGAGGCATTTTTTGCTACAATTTTTTTTTTAAAAATGAAATATATATATATATACCTGGCTAAATTGGAAACCCGAAAGGGCAACTTAGGCAAAAATGGGAAGAAAGTCTGGATAGGTCGAAAAACCTAGGTAAAAATGAGCGGCTAGGCACGGCTAGGTTGGAAAACCTAGGCAAAAAATGAGAGGTCATGTAGAAAAGGTGAGAGATGAGCTCAACATATGTGAATGATGGAATGAAAACTCGAAAGGGCTGCTAGGCAAAATGAGAGAAATTTGAAATGGAACTTGAACATCTTTTGGCCATTTTTGGCGGTTTCTTCATCAACATGTTTTATCCATCTCTGGCTGTTTCTTCATCAACATCTCTTGGATTGTCTTGAGGGGTTTCTTTGGATTAGTAAGCTAGCTTAGCACTTATCATTTTACTTTGCCTTTTTTCCATTTTTTTCCTTTTATGTATTTTTGATGGATATTTTACTTTAGCAAGGAGAGTGAGATTTGTGTGACTCTTAAAATATTTGGGGGAACTTGGGTAGCTTTGGAATAAGTTGTTTGTATCAGTTAACTTCTCTTTTCATGCTACATTCCTCTTGGATCTTTTTCCATTTTTGATTACTCAAGAACAAGTAAAGGTTTAAGTGTGGGGGGATTGCTATGCACCTTTATGTACGCGTTAACCGATACATTTGACACATTTATCATCATATTTTGTTATGTTTATTTCTAGTTTTAGTTATGTTTACACGACAAATGGGCTTAGATGGCCATTATTGGTTTTCTTGTCTAAATCCCGAGTTTTGTAGACTTAATTGAAGATAATGGACACTTGGTATTCATGGGAACCTGGGTCTTCCTTTTTGATCTTATTTGTAGGTTGCTCATGAGTACTTTTTCATCATCATTTTTTAGAAGGCCATCCGCGAATGTGGTTGAAGATATTTGAAGGTCATTCACAAGGATGGTAGAAGATATCGAAAGCCATTCGCAAGGATTGTAGTAGATTGAAGTCCATGGACTCCAAAGAGGCTGGGAGGTCGTCGACATACCTCTTAAAGATACTACTTTTAAGCCCTAGAGTACTCTTAACTACAACTAAGTAGATAATGGCAAGTTGGGGTCATCCACAGAGACAAGAGATATTCCTAAGCGTTTGTTCATATAATGCTAAATACTACGCTAGATATAGATATATGCATATATATATATATATATATAAAAGCACATAAAAGCTGGGTTTTGGATTGGTTTTCTAAGTTAACAATTTAAAGACAAGTTACACTATCAAACCATACAAGTCTACCAATTAAGCTACAATCACTAAAACAAGGTTAAACACGAATTACGGGATCTTGGGGGCAATTGACTTCTACTTCCAAGC
>JAULKM010107705.1:0-23852 GCA_032355605.1 Rubia tinctorum | reverse complement strand
GGGAAGAAGAGAAAAAGTGATGAGTATTTATAGTACAAAAATCCCAAAAAGTAAATCTGGGCAGGTGGCCGTCGTGACTCGCGATGGCCAGAGTACTCTTCCCTCAAGTGATTTAATCTCTTTGGTGTTCATGTAGTCTTCTCTTTTTCCTCTCTTCGGGTCTTCAAAAGTCTTCATAGTCTTCCAAATGGAGTCTTCAAGGTCTTCAAATCTTCAACAATTACCTAGTCTCACGGAATTCTTATTACAAGTGACAAAAGCGATAAAGTCGTTCTCAACTCTAATAATAGGAATTCAAGGTAAAATAGAGTATCCAAAGCATAAAAGTCTACCAAAATGAGTACAAATGATCCCAAAATAACTATATAAAACGGACAAACCAATAATATCTTCCACCTTGACAAAAATTCATAGATAATGCTAACCAAGCAATAATCTATAGACGGGAATAGAAAAAAATAGAAATCTATTCCAACATTTCTAAGCTTCAATATTTATCTAACTTGTGTTTCTATAGAAATTTCTGGATTCCATAGGCTTGTTGACAGATTAAGAATTAGATTTCTAGACAAAGAATTTCTCGCATTGTTGATATCATCTTGCGAGTAGGGCTTCGATTCCTTCTGGAAAATCTGTCAATAACAAGTTACTAGTAAATATTGGAAATATTAGTTAGACAGGAGCAATTGTACACGTACCTTATCAATCTCATGTAAATATTCTTTGACTTCTTAAATGCACTTAGTTCCATGTAACATGACGTAATAGCCGCACTCCCATGTTTTTGCTTGTTTCTTTGACAGAGTTAAAACAACATAAATTCTTCAAACTCTTATATCAACTAACTACAGTATATTTTAAAATCATGTTGATAATCAACCTTGATTTTGATCACTTCTAAATTAGTTTTATTTTGGTCGCTATTGCGTTCATCGCAGATTCCTAAATCTTGATAAATGCATCCGATGGTTGGAAGTACAAGGGAGCCATCCAATACACCCATTTATATGCGGGAACAATTAAAATCAATCTCCAATGGTGCCTGAGTACGAAAATTTAAATTATCTTCAAATTTTTGTGAAAATGATGTTGGTAATTGAATTGAACAATGTAAGTGTAACATTCCGATGTATGGCGCAATGAAAATATTCTTATCCTTTTTCCCTAGGCTTTTAAGAATGTAGTCGATCCTCTCTTGTTTCATACAACCAATTTCTTGAATTGTCACCGGGCACATGTATGCAATCCATCCCTTATTTTTATTATTGGTAAAAAAATTGTACCTAAAAAATGTGAATTTTGTATGTAGTTGTAATATGGTCTGAAGTAATAAATAGTGAATTAAAATTAAAATTAAAATTATAGAAATCACTCACGCGTAGATCGACATGACCGTTTTATTAACTTTCTCAAACCTCTATAGGTCATCAAAATCGCTCCAAAATGCAATGATTTCACGTTTGAATCCAAATACGCATTCATTTCCCAGGAATTTGTATGTTGAGTTTTGATCATGGGGTTGAAGCAAATTATATAGCACCCGTACGAAGTGTGGTGACTCTTGAAGTGTGGTGCTCTTGCAATTGGATGTCTAACCTTGGTGCGTGTTATGGGGACCGATTTATGTGTTGCTTTGAACAACACTGGTCTTGTTTTCACCATTTTAGGTGATGCATGAAGTGTTTCCTTCAAGTGTCGATCCTTTACAGGATCGGCATATATAAGTCGATCCTTTCCCCACGCAGGACCAACTCTATTGTATTCCCTATATGGGATTGGAAAAATGGCGGCCAACACCAACTGATTCTCCAACGAAACCCAAGAAAGAACCTCCGTGATCCGCACTCCGCGGTGTCACTAATAACACCGACATTTTCATGGGAGAGTAGTCACTAACATGCAGAACGCTAAGATACAAGGATAAATATTTATATGTTGCTCCCGTACTCCCAACCAATTACTATAGAGTAGCTAATGGAAATTCTGGGTCGTCCACAGAGATGCTATAATTCAAAGGTTAACCATACAAGACTTAGAATCATCGTCACTCCCATTATGTGTAACATGAACGGTAGATGACTTTGATCCTAGGTTTTATCACATACAAGACAAATAATCCTATCTCAATGTCTATGTCACATAGTGCGGTTGAAAGTCGACAGTTCCCAATGTTTGTCACACAAAGGTGCCTACGTTCATCCTATCAAAGCCACCTCCAAAATTGGAGAAGTGCATCTTGTGGTCAAACCGAGTTGTGCTCATCTTTTCCCATAGAGAAATACATCCCGGGCACTCCACTATGGACACTTCTCCCTAGGCCTATAGAGCCAAAGGAATCGGTGTCTCATGATGACTCTACAGTTGAAATGACAATGGTCGCTGCATTACAACCCTAGTTACTATGAACTAGCATGCCTCACCTATCAGGTTACAATCTATCTAGTTAAATTAGGATCTTCTAATCAGACTGGTGCACATGGTCCTATATGCATACACTTACATAGCCGAAGACTCATGAATACCCAAAACCTAGTTAAATCTTAGTAGATACGTCAACACGGGCCGTGCAATAGCATGCGGCCCTCGTTGCACGCCCCCTGCAATAGTACACAAGCCGCCTATTGGAAGAGTTTTATCGGCCAACTGAGATTGTGGCCCCTGTAATTCCTTGCGGATCTCTGAATGGAATGGCGTTTTGGCCAACCGAAAGGCGCAACTCATGCAATTCCTTGTGGGTCGCGGATTGGTGTTGAGTTCTTCGTATTCTAATGGTGGCTACATAGATCTCCATAAGGCGCATACTGGATCTTCAGGTCCAGGGGCACGGGCCGTGAAATAGCACGTGGCCTGCTCTAGGTTTTAGTTGCACAACTATCTTTGATAGAATGGGCCGGTCAAGTCTTCTAAATCTTTCGGACTTCAACTCCTTTCTTCTTCTTCGGTGCATCTTATCTACTACCACAATTAATCGCGTGGACTTCGGTTTACTACCATCCTTGTGAGTTTCCATCAATACCTTCTACCATTCTTGCGAATGGCCTTCATTAAGTCTACTCGAAAGTTCTTAGGAGCAATCTACAATGAAGCTCACATAATAGGATTTAGACGCTACTAAGGACATATCATCCATTAGGTATAACTAATCTAAAAAAGCTTATTTAAACCCCTTGCAATTTAAACACTACTAAACCTAGCAATAAACCATACAAAAACTACTAACAAATGTGGTAAATGCTTCTAGAGTCAAATAAATTCCCCCACACTTAGACCTTTTCTCATCCAAGCATTAAGGCGTGCATCCTCTCGATCAACTACACCATGGCCTCCTCTTGCACGTCAACTCTCCCATAAATAATGAAAAACTCCTCCTTCTCTTCCCACTCGATAGAATCCAATCTAGCTTCCCGAGGCCTCATGGTGTCGTCCATAGTGCTAAGCCTAGCCCCTAATTCCTCTATTTGCAAACTATTCCCTCCTATCGGGTGACCGACTTCTTGCACTATTTGTTTTGAACTCATGAGTTACTCCCCAAATGTGCGAAATTGGTCAAAGAAATCCACCGGAAGGATGGTTTGGGTAGGTAGCACTCTAGGTGGGTTCTCACCATCTTCTTCTTTGATGTCCACATCCGGGGCCGATAGGGTGTTGTAGAAGGCCTTATCAAACCTCAAATAAGAATCTATGAAGAAATCATCCAATGTAGTGTCTTGATCGATTGTTGTATGCTCGGGTTGCCTAAGTACCATAAAATTACAAACTGTTGGGCCACCGTATAGCCAAAAAAGCAATTCTCCATGGTGGTGGCAATCATTGAGGCTCTTGCCAACTTTTCCATTGTATTCTTCATCTTCGATTGACCCAAATTTGCTAAATCAAAGCGAGGGGGTGTCGTATATCCCAAGTATTGCACCAAAAGACCAACCCCTTGGTACCTTGTCAGCTCTCTTCATTCCTATACTTATGCATTCTTCTGCAAATGTTGTCACCAAGTTGGGATAGAAGTTTTCTTTCGGAGTCATCGCCTAAAGGATTTGCACATCTTGGTTAGGGGATTGAAAAATTTCACCGTGGAAAAGGACTCCCATGGATTGGAAGTAGTGCATGTACCACAAAGCTGGGTGGACTGTTGCGGTACTCTTGCCTAAGTATTTCCTATCTATGTCCGTCAAATTCTTCTGAAAATTACTCAAGGAGAAAGGGAGTCCTTGTTGGTGGGTCCTTAGGAAGTCCTTCCCGTACTTCTACTCAAACACGTCCTTATGGTTATTAATTGAGTTCTCCTTGACTCCCCCAAGTTTCACTTTATCTACCTTCTTAAGTGGTTTATTCCTCTTTGTTGTACATGCAAGTTTAAAAGAATTTGCATTAGAGGGAACATGTTCAATCAAGTCTGAGATCGGGACACTAATCTCCTCCTTCTCAAATATTTTTCGGATATAATCACCGTTTGTTCACACCTTCTACCTTCCCCTAACTGTATTAGGGTAAGGCGGAGGGATATTAACCCTTGCTTCGAGTGTTGGAAGCTCCTTGACAGGTTCCTTCACAACCAATCCTCCTCTAAGTTGGTTCAGTTTTTGTCCATGACAAAATCGTTCTCTTGTAGGATTTCCTTCTCGGCTTACACACATCCTTCCCGTTTCTCAACATCAAAGCACTCACATTCCTCTGATTGATCTCCAGTTGGGAAGGAAGTTTTCCAGTCTCCTTGGATTCAAGTTGGCTTACCGAGGCGGCAAGTTTCCCGACTTGAATCTCAATATTATGGATGATAAAAAATGCCCTAGTCCCTAGATCTTCAATCTCTCGCCATGTACGCTCCATCCACAAAGTTGTCATGTTTCTTGGCCAATTGAAAGATTGCTTCAAGGATTTCCTCTCGGTCTGACTTGTAAAGTAAAGCTTTGTTGTTTGAAGGTCTTTCTCACTTTGGAAAGGGTTGAGGCGGAGCTTGCCCATCTCGGTTGTACCCTTGCATTTGGTTCTCCTCGTGCCAACGAAAGTTAGGGTGGTCATGGTACCTCGACTTGAAGGTGTTTGCGTAAGGATGTTTTCTTTCTCCCCCTTGGTTCCCACGGAACCCATGTTGTTTCACCCTAGCAAACTATGGTCTATTTCCAACATTGTTAAAATCCAATATCTTAACTTCCTCAAAGTCCTCCACTTGCGGGCATATATCCGTGTGATGATCAAGATTACAAACACCACACACTTTTTCTAGTTGGACCCCCCTTTTAATGAATTCTTTCATCAAGGAGGCAAGAGCTTGAACTCGTTTTTCTAACTTCGGGGATTGGGCTGGTCCATTCATGAGCTTAACCAAATTGATCTTGTTCTATTTTCCAGCTCCTCAAAAAGTGCTATTGCTTCCCTTGGTCCCTTGCTGGCGATCGAATAGTTGCAAGTGGTGTTCACCATACACATGTCATCATCGCACAATCCTTCGAAGAAATATTAAACCAAGTCTACCTCTTTGAATGGATGATACGAGCAACTAGCCAACAATCTCTTGAACCTTTCCCAATACTCGTAGAGAGCTCATTAGCAAACTGAGAGATGTTGGAGAGTTGATTCTTCAATCCTTCTGACATTGAAGCATGTAAGTATTTCTCGAGAATTTTGCACTTCAAATCTAACCATGAGGTGATACAACTGGGTGGTAGATAGTATAACCAATCTTTGGCCAAATTCCAAAGTGAGAAGGGAAACTCCTTTACATTGTAGTCATTCCCCAAAACACCCATCGACTTCATGTTGGTAGAAACTAGGTGGAACTTCGAAAGATGCTTGTTCAAATTTTCTCTGGGCATCCCATGGAAAGTCGGTAAGCAATGAATCATACCACTCTTGAGTTCACACGTCACATTTTGTGGCAATAGTGAGAAGATGATGCAAAGTGGTTGATTCTCCAAGTTTAGAGCCATCAACTCTCTCAAAGTGCGGTTGCCCTCCGCCATTTCCTCTTCTTTATCCACGGCTACCGAAAGTGGTTCTAGCTTAAATTCCGGCCTAGGTTTCTCTTCCTTACCCACCTACTACCTGTAAAATTTGTTGGACTATGTAAAACTCCCAAGTTCTTAGCACAGGTATGTACCATAAACCAGGAATAAAAAATGGCTAACTAAAATCAACACTAGAAAAAAGGTTAGATGTAATTGGAAACAACTAGGAAAGCTCAACAAAAAAACCAATAAAAACAAAAAAAAACAAATACATCACTACTTACTTAACTAACATGTTATACAAGTTAATTACCAGATCATTAAACTAACATCCCCGACAACGGTGCCAAAATTTGACCCGCCCCTTCCGACATCACTAATAATGACCTTTTCATGGGAGATCTACTAATAGCCGAGAGGGGGACGTGAGTCAAAGATAAAAATTTGTTTGTTTCTCCCGTTCCTACTAATATACTACCAAGAATGGTAGATAACGACAAGTATTGAAGTCGCCCACAGAGATGTCAGGAACCACGTAATCTACTAAACACAACAGTGGTTGGGTCGTCAATCTAACCACGTGTTAGGAATAAATAGTGTTGTGAAAATAACCATTGAAGGGGATTTTAAACTATTAACCACTAGCTTGCAATCAACGACATAAACTATATAAACAAACACTCGGGGAATATTTGCGTAACATGGTCAATGTTATTTTGATCACCGATTTCATCAAGTACAAGAACTTAACCCTATTCTAGTGTTTATGATAATGGTTAACATCTTCCGTTATCATCGCCTCTGCAACTAGGGGAGTGCAACAACGGCTATGACACATTTCACATGTCTGATTCTCCCTAGTGCGATTATGTCCAGGGTGGAACACCACGAATAAACTAATCCTAGGACTACAAAGGCATATGAAGTAGCCGCCTTATCGATTGTTTTTAGGATCAATAAGATAATTCTAATTTTCTACCTAATCTATCTCTACGCCCATTTCCGAACTATCATCACCCCAAGTGCACCTAGGTTTCCTCAATCGGGGAGGAGAAATAGTGCACCAAATTAAAGTAGACTGATTTTGTGCCAACAATGTATGACAATCATTCAATTCATAAGAATATTGAGAACAAGCCAACAAAATGATCACAAAAAACATAGAGATGGGCAAATCTAGAACAGTGAAGTTAAGGTTTGTTCACTTCCTCTCTCTTCTAAAAACTCTCATGCTTCTCTCTTATAAAAACCAAAACCCCCATAGATCTAAGATGCTGAAGGATTGAGTTTGGTCGTGACTCCGACGTCGACTATTGTAGATGACTATTCAAATGGAGTGACAGACCTCTCCAAGTGAAGCTACGAGCTTGGTGGTTCCACTGGAGTGACAGACCTTTGGTTGTTCTCTGCTGTTCTAGTAGATCTCGCTCGAGCGGACAAGGTTGGTGGCTCAGATCCGCTCCAAGTCGATGCAGTGACGGAACTCGATGAGCTGAGCAAGAGCTCGGTGAAACTCGGCGGACTGAATTAACTGGTGGACCGAGTCAATACAACTCTGTCTGAGTCAACACAATTAGGTCCGAGTCAATGCAGAGTCATGCTCTGTATCCTTGTGAACTCAGACATCAATGGAGATTTTGGCGGGCCATATTTTTAGAAGATGACCCCTTCTTTATGGTAGAACATCATCGTGACGACGATAGGTATTTTCAATTTTTAATGTTGCAACGACGTCATTTTTGCTGGTATATCTTTAATGATATCAACAAACATAGGGCGAGCAAAATTTTGTTTCAATCTGGTAGCCAGATGCTTCTGGCGATTGCAATGGGTACTAGTAGCTTCCTCCGGTGAAGTAATAGTCATGAGGGGTACTACTTTCTTTTTATTTTTTATTTTTTATTTTCGCGGTGGGAGGCTCTTAATTATGCATTTTTTTCTCTCTTCATTTCGTTTTTTCTTTTAATTTTCTAATTTTATTTTCATTAAAAAGGGTCTTAACTAAAAAGTTTTTTATTTAATTATTGAGTAGGAATTAGCTCTGTCAATATTTTTTTTGACAGCCCATAGTCTAGTAAAATTGATTGACTTCAAATTTGATATCCAAGGAGACGGTGAGGAGAAATCTAAGTCATAGTTGTTAAAACAACAAACTTTTGGTGATTTTGTCATTTCTGAGAATTTAAATCAGATTTGTAGAGTTTAGTTCATCAGGATGATGAGGCCAATTAGATTGTTAATTAAATTAAATTTATCTTTATAGACTCTTGGGGTCAAGTTAGAGATAATTCTACATATTATAAGTGATCTCTGTATACTGATGAAAACGTATTTTTTGTAATTAAAATGACTAGTTAGAGTCTCCTAGTTTAAGGAAAGCGGTTAACGGATTAAATGGAGACTGGAATGGATATTTAGTTAGGGAGCTTCAGTTTATTTGTTTTGATTACCTTAGATATTTGAGCAGAAGTGTGGATGAATCATTTTGCATGTGTTGCATTTGATACTTCTGGTAGTCTCGAGTAGAGTATATTATGGCAACACTATAACTGCACAATGAGAACCACTCAGCTTTTGCGTACCCTTCTCATTGTTACAAAGGCTTTTGTTTAGTATTGTAATATCGATTAGTGTCTTTGTATATCTCCCCTTTAGCAATTGAGGCCTTAGATTAGAATTGTATTATTAACCCAGCGCCTTAGTGTAAATGGATATATTCCACTTCATATGTTGTACTCGCACATTATGCAAATTTGAGTTTAATAGAAAATAAATGGGAATCCTATGAACCCTCGTCTGAGAGACGATTTTAATTGTAAAATAAGGTAGAACTAGAAATATTGAACAATAAACCTGAACACATGAATACAAATATAATCCCCAAGCTAGATCCCTAATCCCCAAACATTGAACCCAAGTATATCATTGGATTCAATACTTTTGGGCAAAAGAAAGATAAAAATATGAAAAGAAATGAAACTAGAAAGAAGTGAGAGTGTTTTCTCTCTCTAACCACCTACTAAGATCTAAAAAAATGAGCCTTCTTCTTTAACCCTTGTAGACAAAAAGTGGCCAAAACCCTTGCAGCCTCCAGGGGCTCGTGTCGGCATGGGGCATCTGTCCTGGCATGGGCGGTGCCGCTCGTGCTAAGCGCACCCCGTGGCATCTGGCGCGGGCTGCTGGCCAGGTGTTTGTTTTGCTCCATTCTGATCCGTGCTATGCACCATTTTACGCAGCCCATCCGCGGGAACCTTGTTTTCCTCAATACCTTGGTGCGCCCCATGTTATTCTTCACACCTTGTGGGGAAGTCGTGGCATTTGTGACTTGAAATTGCATGGGATGTGTAAAAAGGAACGTCTCACCCCCATACTTAGCCAGTTTTGGAGTGAAAAAAGGGGACCTTTGTGCTAGACTTTGATACGGCCCTTGTCAGGTGATACAGGCCCCCTGAAACGAGCTGTGCTGAACACGGGCTGTGCTGGTTGGGATGGGCCATGCTAGCTTTTGGTCCGAGCTGAGTTTGTGCGGTCCGCACTTGTCGTGGCTGATTTTCTTGGCTAACTTCTTTGCTCCGCTACGGGTGAACCGTCGGTCTAATTTGAGAGTTCTTGTAGTTAATTTTACAGTGCTCGAGAAGACAAATTCAATGCTGACACTCTTAAGTGTTGATTCTTTTCATATTTTTCCCATAACTCAGTGTAATCTCGTACAACGATCTCTCCGTTTCTACTTTGGCCTTCTTGAACTTAGAATCCGCCTTTCTTGGTCCCAATTCCATCTACTACCACGATTTAGAGTTAGTGGCCTCCAATCTATTACCATCCTTTCTAATGACCTTTAAATATCTATGGTACACATCACTTATAAGCGCCAACTAGTATTAACCTCCCGACAACGATTGGACAGACCTACTTCAACCGGCGACATTGAAGATGTCGAAGAATGAACTTTCTAAACTTTATCATGTTATTCGTATCGGATATGACTATGGAATTTTGAATTCATTTTTGGGATGATTGGTTGATACTGTTAACTTTAGCATGACTGTTGTGCGTATTTCACATGACTATTTGACATGATATCTAGTTTTGCATTTTCATGAAATTTGAATTATTTGAAGAAGTAAATTTATTTTCTATCTTACAAGTTAATATAATCATGTGAATTATCCAACAATGTTTAAGGAATTAATGATTGAGTTTAGTCTTAAAATTTTTAGTTCTTCATGGCATATAATGAAATGAGCGTGTTTTTAAAAAACTGAAATCAGCCTTTAACAAAGTCGTGAAGGTTTTTCATATGAATGAAGACAAGATGAAACTTATTCCGAACTCAAAACACTAACACAAAAAATTTCTAAGTTTGGAAAATGTATGTATTCTTCCTAGCATGGAAACCACACGTTTTTCGAGCTCAGAAAATCATTCGTATCTACCTTTTAAATTGGGAAAGGGTAATTTTAAAGGCGGTTTGTGAAAACCTCCTTTAATTAAGGTTAATAAAAAGAGTTTCTAATTAAAGTCGGTCATCGGAAAAACGGCTTTAATCGACCCAAAACTACCTTTAATTTGAATCAGGGGGAACGAACGGGTATTTCTGAACTCGGAAATGTCAGGTAGAGACGGTTATTGGAGAACCGCCTTCCATTGCTGCCTTTAATAAGGCTCTCTACTAGTGACACAATGGATTACAAAACTAAATCCACTTATAAAAATTAGTATCACAATTCCATGGCAAACTAGGGATTGTGGTATGAGTTTAAAAAACTATATTTTCAATGCCAAAAAATACATGAGCAAATTTTATGATATTACCATATAAAGATTGATGGGAGAATATTACCTTATGAAGCAAACTTGAATTGTTTACCAAAATAAGGGTTTCAGACCATTGGAGTGAAGGACTTTGTTTGTACGTATGTGAAAACTATTGCTGGCAAAATTTATTTTAATAGCAGCTACATCATAATTGCACCGGTATGTAAACCTTGCAACGAAAAAATATGAAAATACTGGTGCTAGTTTTATTGAAAGTAGCTACGCCTGGTTGCTTTTAATTTCTTGTTTATTTGTCAATTTGGGCAGAGAGCATGCGACAATTTTTTTTATCTAACTGTTGAGCACCGGTTCTAAATATGAAAATACATATGCTAATTTTATTGGAAGCAGCTTGGCCACGCTGCTTTAAATCCCATATTTATTTTTCAGTTTAGGCAGAAAGCAAGTGAGAAGAAATTTTATCTAACAGTTGAGCACCGGTATCAATACTGGTTCTATAATTGAAAATACCAATTCAAATTTTATGCGAAGCAGCAGTGCCAGGCTGATTTTAATCCCATATTCATTTTTCGGTTTGGGTAAAGAGCAAGTGTTCAAAATTTTTATCTAACTGCTGAGCACGGGTATGAAAACCAGTTCTAAATATTGAATTTCCAGTTCTTACACTATTCATACTGGATATCTTACACAGAACAGAGCATGTATTCTTATCTTTTGCACTGGTACGTAGTCCATATTCTGGTATTCTGTAAAATCAATTATAAAAAAATCATAAAATTGATAGAAATAATTTAAAGTCACGAAACAAAAACTTATTGACAATTTGTAATTAAATTAGGTTATGAAAAAGGCACTGAAGGGTACAAAAGGGAACGCTATACCAAATGTAAAACCATATCTTTTCCATTTCAGGACTATATCACCACCCAGAATATAAATGTTCTCTTCTACTCACAATCCATCTCCATGTCATTGTCTACATATGGGTGGTCCGCCAATGTCCACCAAACTCGGGAATGCGAAGGAAAATTTGGCAATATCAGGTTTGACAGGAGGATCAATTTCATCTTGAAAAAGAACTTCTTCCCCATGGAAAACAACATGCCACTTCTCATACGTTGGATCTTAGATATAAAATACCTGACAAGCTTGGGCAGCAAAGATGAACTTGTTGTTCTCGTTGCCTACTCAATTGAAATCCACCAACATAAAACCCATGAGCAACTCGGAATGAACACCTACACCATTTTCAACCCATCTGCACTTGAAGACAATAACTTTAAACTCAACGTAATCCATCTCCCAAATATCCTCGATAACACCATAAAATTCAATAACTACATGGATAGGTTTTTTGTCTTTCTCACTCGAATGCCACATGGATTCAGATTTCACGTAAACCCTGTTAATCTGAGTTTTGCTCTTGTTGTCCCTGGCCATTGTTGAAAAACTATATCCATTAATGTTATAGCCCTGATATCTCTTTACAGTGCAGTTGTGTGTCCTTGCAAACGCCTGAAGTTTGACAGGTATTCCGTCTACATTGCAATGATTATAAAACAAATTAACAAATATTGTGGAATGCTCCTGTTGCAATTTATTCGATTGACATTCAGAATAGAGTTCTTGTAACAGTGACATGTGCTCCTTAATATATATTGTAGTCTCATTACTGCTCCGCAGAACATAAAGATGAACTTTCATCAACTCAGTGTTGAAGGGTGTGTAAAGTGCACATTTGAACCGTGGGATCCCATTCTTCCTGCCACTTTGCACATGGTGAGGGACTCCAAGTGCTATCTTCCCAATCTAATTCAAAATGCAATACTCTATTATCTCCTCCGTTTGTGCACAATACTCGCATCAGGTCAGCTTTAATTGTGCACATAGCCCTTAAGGACCTCCATATGCCACTTGAATGGGTACATCTAATGCATCCCAAAAGTACCGCAAATTCTGATTTCCCAAATCCCGTGGATGGAGAAATGGACCAAAATGTTAAAAAATTCTTGGGGAAAGCACTTCTCAAACAAATAGAGCAGTACAATCCCCTCACGCTCTAACTCATCAAGCTGTTTCTTGCTAATATTCTTACATCAAATGAAGTTGAAGAAGAAACGCATGCGCATGATGCAAAATCTCACCTCCTCGTTCATGACACCATAGATAGCCACGGGCAAGAGTTGTTGCATCAAGACGTGGCAATTATGGGATTTCAACGTATTAAGACACAATTCATCGTTCACAAATAGAGTAACATTGGAAGAGTAGCCAGATGGTACCTTCATTCCCTGAATATACTCACAAACCGACCTCCTCTCACTGATTGAAAGACTGTGAGGGGAAGGTGGAAGGTACGTCTGTTTTCCTTTCACCTCCGGAGCTTAATCAACTCGTATATCGAGTTCAACCAAGTCTTTCCGTGCATTCAAGGAGTATTTGACGACACTATTTGGAAATCAAAATATGGCCCAAACTTCCTTCAATGAACCCTACACTTAAGAACTCCATGGCCAAATACAAGGACAAATATTTTATGTGGAGAATATGCCTATTGTCAAAAACACTAGTGTAGAATCATTGATTAAAGTCAGCGTTCAAAGTCTATTCTCACTTTAAAATTAGAAACCACTTCCTGGAAGTGTTTCGAGCTTGGAACACATGCAAATTAAGAACTCTTCCTATTTGAAGGCAGGTTTTCTGTGATAGAAGTTGGTTTTCTTAAACACCATAAATAGTTGAGTGAGGCGGTTATTTATTTTACTGCATTTAATGTGACCCTTTCAAAAATGGTTCTATCAAACTGTCTTCATAGTGACTTTGTTCCGGTATCGGAACGTGGTTCCGAGTGTTGTTCCGATATCATAAATGTGTGGATTGTGGCAAAGCACAAAGCCTATGACAATTATCAAAGAGGAACACAAATTGTATTCATGCTCCCATGTTAGGTTTTTTTTCCGGATGTAGTTCCTTCATCGGAACTTGAATGTATCGGTTTGAGCAATCGTTATGTGAGTTTTGAGCTCGGAACTTTAAAAAATGGGCAAAAATAAATGCAGCAGCCCTGATGCCCTCATTTATTATTTTTGAAACTAAGGGGAGTTCTAGGTGAGAATGAGTTGATGAATTATACTTGTTGAAGAGTTCAGGTATTGTGTTCTTTATGTTTTTTCATCAATAAATGAAAACTTAATTAAATTTGTAATGTGTGTTGTAGGGTTTGTATCTTGGTAATTGACGAAATTGATTTTGATGATGGATTATGTATAGTTGAATTGTGTGGTGATCTCTTGGTTATTAGTTACTGTGATGAAAATGATTATTCATTGTAGGTAGTTAATTATGGATTGATTTGAACTCGTTGTAGAGATCTTAGAAAATCTCTGGAATACCTTCCTTTGACTGGATCAATTGTTGCGCTTGCATTTGAACATGCCACAAAAAATGGCATTGTTAGAGAACGTTGCCCATGTAAGGATTTTAAGAATGACATATATTTGGGTAGGAAGAATATGCATCTTTTCATACGAGTTTTCAAACGAGCTATACTAGTTGGGTATGACATAACGAGGTTTGAGCGGGTGATCTCTTGGTATGACGTTCCTACTAATGAAGTAGATGTGTGCGATGAGTTAGACGAAATGGTAGAGGATATTGCTAGAGAATTCCATGAAAAACCCGAGGTACTAGAGGCATTGCATAATGACAAGAATATTGCATCATATGAGGAAGCTAAACACTCTGTCTTGAGTGCAACTTTGCAATTAATGAATTTGAAGGCAAAATTTGGGTGGACCAATAAAGGCATTACAGAGACTGTTCATTTGTTAAGGGAATTGATTTCCGAAGGTAATTTATTGCCAGATAGATCATATTCTACGAAAAAGATTCTTTGTCCAATCGGATTGGATTTGAAAAAAATTCATGCATTTCCAAATGATTGTATGTTTTATAGGGGGGAGGATGACAAAGCCTTGGATCGATGTTGTGTATGTGGTGAGTAGTGGTACATGATTGAGAGTGGTAACATTGATGTTGGTTCAGAGGATGTAGCAAACTTTTTTTAAAAAAACATTGGCTAAAGTGCTGCTCATCTGTATAAACTTCGTAATCATGAGGATGTTGTACCCTACATTAAGATCCACATAGACATGATTAGAATGAAGCATCCGTTTTTAATGAAGCACAAGTTCTGCAACAACACACAAGCCATTTTGCTTCATGGTTGAGAAGTCATGTCAAGATTGGAAAACATCCAAATAAAGTGAAGTGGTTAGCGCAGAGACCCTTGAGCACAATTTTGTCGTACGCAGGTTACGACATTAATGGTTTCACTTTTTCCACAAAATCCGTGATGACAGAGCTATTACTCAGAATAGTGGTGTGGCTCTGTTTAATGAGCATTACATGTTTCTAGTATGAGAGACGCCACTTCAATGTACGCCCATAACTCTTATATTGGTACCATATATGAGATATGGGAGCTTGATTACGTGACTATGAAAGCTCCAATGCTTAAATGTGAATGGGTGGATGTGAACACTGGACGAAAACTTGAGGAGCTAGGAATCACCTTAGTGGATCGTTGTCGAGTCGAGTGGAGGGAAGATATTTTCATATTAGCCTCACAAGTTCATCAAGTGTTCTACGTGAACGATCCAGTGGATCCTCGGTGGGAAATTGTCATAGAGGGTAAGCGATCATTTGTTCAAGAGTTTGAATTGGAAGACATCATGGAATTCGGTCAAGAGACTACTATAGTAAACAACGACGGATGCATTTCGCTCAAGGAGGATGAGACTAAATTGAGTCATTTTTTAGGTCGTCTCGACCATGATGGAAGAGTGTGGATTGATGGGCGAGGAAAAATTAGCAAGATAAAAAGGAAGAAGGCAAAGGCAAAGAAACTAAAGAAGAGGAAATATGGTCAACATTATGCTTGTCAGGTGGCATAATTGTGAAAGACATTAAGCTCAGATGGTGTTCCGAAATCTGAACTCCTTCAGCTCTTATGGTAATTTGATTAATATTTTGGTATTTGCAGTACAAACATCTATAATCTAACAACAAAAAACTAAGCATTTGAAACAAACAACAAAATGCTACATTAACCGATCTGAAATATCAAATCATCCAAAAACCAAAATAGTACATAGCAAGCATTCAAAATCCGGAAAATGCTAATTAAGATAACCACAGTACATAGTAATAATTGTCTTAATAAGATCCCGAAATATATTAGTAGCCAAAATGTACATATTGTGTTTAAGAGTCAAAGGAAGCAATATAAGATTTTGGTGGAAACCGCTTTCGATCAGGTAGCATCAATTATACTGGGCTTGCAACTTATTATGACTGAAACTATAGGGTCACACACAAGGCATAAAATTTGATAAAAGAAATAACTATTGGGCTAGTAGCCCAGATAGTATTTGTATGAGAATTGAGTTTAGAACTCATTCAGTCTAATTGGCTATGCAAGATTGACTTGGATTAAATAGATATTTTTACAGAAATGTTTAGAGGCATATTATTAGAACCCTGGCCGTTCTAGACGGCAGAAACCAGAAACCAATCCAATCATGCTCAGGGAAAAAAACCTCACCAAAAAAAGAATAACAAAGACTGGGTCTTTGCTCGCTGATCAACCTTCTAAGCTGACGGCAGTGTAGGTGATCCGATCGTGCTGTGTGGATCCATATAAGTAATCATATATGGGATTCTCGTCTCTTTGGTTGATCAAATCTGACGGTAAATCATGCTCTAAAGGTAATCTAAACTATTAGATAGATTCGAATTAAATACATGCATGAGATCCGAGATTAGATAATTGATTTCCTTCAAAATTAGATTTAATCAATTCCCAATAGAAGTATCAGAGCTTCTTGCATATTTTAGTTGGATTTAAACAATATGTAAATTAGATTTACATAATATGGTGTTCAGATTCGTGCTTATGTTTTAATCAAACTAATTAATGGATGATTTAATTCGATTTAAACCCACCCAGAATCTTTTTAAAGTTCACCGGTTACTAATCATGGCCAGATGTACTGTAGTGCCACCGCCAGGTCGCGGCGGCAAGGCAGCGGTGAAACTGTTGCAGACTTGCAGTGCAGTAAACCCTAGCCTTAAAAGCAAAGGATATGGGCACTGGGGTGAAAAGAAGAGTAGCCCAGATTATGTTTGTTTTATTTTAAAAGCTTGGGCGCCGGGCCACTTGGCCCAGGTTGGTTTTTGCCTAGCCAGTTCTGACCAGACCGGGTTTTCGGGTCTGGTATGGGTAGAACCGAGCCGGATAGGTCCAAATATTTGTTTTTAAAAATAAAATAAATTATTAAGGCAAAGTCTTGGTAAAGACAATCTTTCCATGGGCATATGGAAAGACGGGTTGAATTAGAATTATAGAAAGGTTAAAGGTTTTAGTTGCAATATTAAAATTTATTATACAACATGTAGTAGATAGAAGTTTATGACCTGTTTAATATAACCCAAAATTTTTATGTTAATTTATTCTAATTTGCAGTTTAAACATTGGTTTTTCCATAACTTATGGAAAGACCATTTTTCAAAAGACGGACTCAATAATTAATTTAAATGAAATTTTAAAATATTTTTTAAAGTATGAAATGGGCTTCACTGAGCTGGGCTCAATTGGCCAGTTTCTTATTAATTTGATTTTGAATGGGAGTAATTTCAATTTTAGAAATTAAAATTAAATATGAACAAAAGTTTTATTAATTAAGGAATTGGATATGCTTGATTATTAAATTTGATTATTTGATTAATTTTTAAATAATATAATATTAGGTGATAATAATTAAGGTTAATAATTTTTTAATATTAGTTAACTTAATTATTTTTGGTACACAGATTGCCTAATATACCTACTTTCTTTGATAATTGATAATTGATAATAATCAAATATAACAAAAGAAAATAATGAAGGTTAATAATTTTGGAAATTAGTTAACTTAATGATTTTGGTGTAAAGGCCCAATATATTTAGTTTATTTAATAATTTATAATCATTAAAAATGACAAAGAAAATAATTAAGGTTAATAATTTTAGAAATTATTTAACTTAATTATTTTGGTATGGTTAATTGCATAATTTATTATGTAATTTTATCCCAATTTATTTTATATGTAATTGGGTCATTTATTTTGATAATAAATGTATGCATATATGAATTGGATTCAGTGCAGAGTTATAAGTGACTAGTATGGCCCAACTAGATATTTAAATACGGTCTGCATGCTGTATATTGAGTATTGTAATTAAATATGGTGTGCGTACTGTTTATTGCTGTGTTGTAAATTTATTTTCAGTTTTATTATTTAAATTGAAATAAATTGTAAGTTAGATGAGAAGATCGAATGATGGGATCCAGCAAACAAGATGAGGACTTTTTCAAGATTAGGGGGCCATACTAGGATCAATTTAGATGCATTTATTTATTTATTGTATTTATTTATTGCTTTATATTATAAATTTATGCAATTGGTTTATGTGTGTCGAATGATTATGAAGTTAGTTCACTAATGATCAAATCAACATAAAGAACCATGATTCTAAAGGAAATAATGAGCAATAATTTGCCTTTCTGAAACAATAGCACCCATTAAGCCCTCGATCACAAATGACAGATTTTGCCAAAGCGATAGTGGCACTTGCAACACTTATAATCTTGGGACAGATGCAGACAGATCTAGTGAAAGGGGTCTACATGTTATTTTTTGTTTGCTCGTCAATATCAGTGAGAGGTCCTCAGATGTTGAGGCAAAAAGAGATTAGTTGTACATTGGAAGTTCACTATCGACCAAGAGTAGTATTAGATACTATTAGCAATGGGATTTCTTACATAAACTCAAAGGAATTGAGACAAGCCAAAGCATTCTTAAGAGCTTGTGATTTTGAGGATCTTGGAATCATTTTACTCATAGGACCAACATGGAGAGAATAAAATGATGAATTACTTCTAATAATACTTTATGCTTTTCTTTAATTTACTTTGTTTAAATGGTTTTTATTGCATTTATTTATATTGTAGTAATTATGTATAACAACAAACAACAAATTTATATTGTAGTAATTATGTATAACAACAAACAACAAATCTTCTAATCTGCATTCGATCCTTTGGAAAGATGAATTGAATGGCAGTTTCTTGGCAGAGGAACTTGATTATAGTTCCAATGCAAGAAAAGAAGGAGTATGCCATTCAAATCCCCGTTGTCAAGAGTCTTATGTTGAACAATATGAGTATAGAATTGCAAGGCAAGTTATAAACTCAGATACTTACAACATCAACCTGCATCTCTAAGATATAATTTAGGAGCAGGCTAGGGTTGAAAGGTTTTAGAATTTTAAGACCATTCTTGATTGTAACATTGAGAAAGGGAAACTAGTGGGATCTCAGGTTTTGAAAATGATTGAATCATTTGATAACATGGAGATACTTGGTTTTGCCTATGGCTAAGAGTTAGCCCCTAACACCTATCTCTATTAACTCTATGATGGTTTGGAACCATTTAAGTGGAAATGAACATACCTTGACTAACCTGCATGGGATGCTTAAAATAAGTCGAGTCAAGTGTCAAGATCTAGACCAAGAACAAGGTTCTATTGGTGCAGGAGCAAAATGGATCTGAATCAGAAATGGAAGAATAAAGAAGTGGGATAGGGCAAGGGTAACCATAACACTCATGCACCTAAGACACAACATACTATTAGGAAGCAGAAAGTTGTAAAGTCTGGAATATCCCAGTACTTCTACTGCAATGACACATGCTATATGAAAGGATAATGCCTCTTGTTCTTAGAGGACAAAGAATGGAAGAGTAGGTGACATTGCAGTTATGTACGTCATACACAATCTTTGTCGTAGTAACTCTACTGATGGGTGTTGGATACCATATGTGTTTCTCACAATTTCAAAATTTTGGAGAATTCAAAGTAGGAGTTAAGATTAACGAGAGGTCAACCTACATGAGGGAAATGAAGCAAGGGTTGCTCCATTGACCGTAGGAACTTATAGTTGATCAATGCCATTTTTTGGCTTACAACTAGATCATATGATAGTTATTGTGATCCGAGTGTTACAAAAACACATTCACCATTTTGTGTTGGAAACAGATTTTTTTCCATTGTAATAGAGATAAATGTTTATTCCAGTTGAAATGGACGTGTTATAGTTTTGCAAAACTAGACAACTATTTTTTTGCTCGATATGGATGAACAAGTTTATGATGTAAGTATCAAAAAGACTAAAAAATTATTCGAGTCCGAGATACCTCTGGAATTATCGATTTGGCTACATGAACATAAAGTGCATGCAGTGGGAGGGAACCGTGGAATCATTTGAATAGGAGTCGATTGAGACCTGCAAATATTGTGATGGAAAAATTACAAAATAATTCTTCATAGTGATGGATGATGGATCAAGTGTACTATTAGGTGTTATTAACAAAGTGTTTGGTAGACCAAATGTATTCCACTGCAAGAGGTGCATTCAAGACTTCATTAGTTTCACCAGCAATTTGAGTTGATATAGTTGTCTACTTGATGTGAGGCAAGTCTGATTCTTTTTTAAAAAATCAACGAGTTTCGAAATGAAGTTTAGAATATACTTGGCAAGACAATTGAAACACTTCAATTGCATTGATGTGGTGAATATTTGAGTCAAGATTTTTTTACCATCAGAGAGAATGTGACATTCTTTCATAATTCAATCCAGTAGGAACACCTTAATGAATGGTGTGTCCGCAAGGATATTATGACACCTTATTGGATATGGTTAGTTCAATGATGGGTTGAGCTTGTCTTCCAGTTTTCTCGTGGATGACATGTTCTTCTAAAAAGGTATTGTTCACAACCAGGCATTTTCTGAAGAAGTATGAAGGACATCATATGGGATATGTGAGGAAGGGTTCCTTGAATGTATTTTCCCTTAAATATTTGGGGTTGCGAAGTATATATGAAACGAGGTTTCCCAGTGAGCTTGCATCAAGTCTGATGAATGTTACTTTGTGGGATATCCAAAAGGGATAAAAGGGTATTACTTCCACAACCATTGTGAGAATTGTGTTTTGTTGCTTGAGAATGCGTCTTTTTGGAGAAGTATCATCTTTCCAAAATGACAAGTGGGAAATTTAAACTTAATAAATTTTGAGGTGAGCAAAAATCAGTTAAAGAAACATCGATCCATTCATGATAAGTGGTGAGATGAATACAAGGAAAGTCTTAGAGACTACTGAAAACGCTCATGCCCCAAGTTAGTCAGAAAGGTATTGGATTCGAACGAAGGTACTTTATGTCCTTGCGATTGAAAACTATGAAATCATACTTTTAGAAAATGATGAACTTTTGACTCAAAGTTAAGATCAAAGTTAAGATTTGACAAGCCTTAACTCCACAAAGTGGCTTAAGGCCATGAAATTCGGAATGGACTCTATGTATGAAAACCAAGTTTGGAATTTGGTTGAATTACTAAAAGTTTAAAACTAAAATGATGGTCACCAAAATGAAACTATGCATTCATGATTTCAAGGCTAGACTGATAGTTAAAGGGTGTAAACAAGTCCACGAGATGGATCGTGATGAGACCTTTTCCCCAGTTAAAATGCTTTAGTCTATTTGAATTTTGCTAGCATTTGCAGCTCATTCTAATTTTGAGATCCGGAAAACGGAGGTCATAACCGTATTTCTTAATTGGATTTTGGAACAAGATATGTACGCAACACAATCTAAGGGTTTTATAGGTCGAAATAGTTGGGAAAATATGCGAGCTTCAGAGGTCAATTTATGGATTCAAGCAAGTATCAAGGAGTTGGAACATACATTTTAATGAAGCAATTGAGAGATTGGCGTTCAACAAAATGTTAAGGGAATCTTATGTATACAAGAAGGCTAGTGGAAGCAAGATTGAATCCCTACTCCTCTATGTCGATGACATTGGAAACGACTAACCAAAGCTCAGTCTATGAGGGTATAGTTCGGAAACTATTTTGCGATGAATGACTTGGAAGAGGAAAAATACATCGTGGGCATCAAGATCTATACCGGTAGATCAAAAAGGATGATTGACCTTAGACAAAATATTTACTAGGTAAGATGTTTAATAGGTTCAATATGAAAGATCATAAAATATTTTCTACCCATGATTCATGGCATGACTCTTAGCAAGACTCAGTTTTTATGAAAATTCGATGAGTAAAAGAGAACGAGTATGATCTTTTATGCACATGCAATAGGGTCTACCATGTATCTTATGATATGTATTCACAGTTATACCTCATATGCTTAGAGCACAAATGTGAGACATAAAATAGACTAAGGTAAGGCGCATTGGTGTGTGGCCAAGAAAATGTTTTAGTTCTTGAAATGGACTAAAGATAAATTCTCGAGTCTATAGTGAAAATGAGTTGGTTGTGAAAAGTGATAAGTAAAACATTGTTGTTGATTTTACAATTGAAGCTGAGTACATTGCTGCTTTGAAAGCTACATAAGAAGTTGTTTGAATTAGGAAATTCATCATTTAACTTGATGTGGTCCCTGTCTTAACTGACTCGGTGACTCTCTATTGAGATAATGGTAGAGTCATCGCTTAGGAAAAATGAGCCAAGGGAGCCCAATGAGTTCATATTTGTCCTCGGAAATTTTGCATTCTTTGAGAATTTGTCGAGAATGGTGAAGTTGTTATATGCAAGTGAGAAAGGATGACAACTTGTCAATCTGGAATCTAAACCTCTTCCATAAATGGAGCTTAGGGCTCACACATTTGTGATAGGAATCTAGCACTTTGGATAGTGGATTAAATGGGTACGGGAAAGATGCGATGAGTATGAAGTTCCCATATTCTTGTTCTTAGATGCTAAAAAAGGATGAGATGCAGGGTTGTTGCCAAGGAAATGGAAATTTGGAAGAAGCAAAAGGTGATGGACAAATTCAGTACAAGGAGTGTGTATGATAGTTTGAGGAATGATCAACCGAGGGTGGAATGGGGTATATTACTGATCGGCAATGTAGGAAGACTGAGAGCCAGATTCATTTTCTGGTTGAGCTCCATAAACGGATGGCCACAAAGGATAGACTGAGGAGATTTGCCTTTGTTGTTCACAGTAATTGCGGGTTCTGTGATGAAGATGAGACTCTTCAGCACTTGTTTTTCGAGTGCAAGGAGACGAGATTGGTATGGGGAGAAGTACTTCGATGAATTAGCATGGCTGAGGAGATGCTACAAGGGCAAAGGTTGGAGGGCAAAAATTCTCAAACTTGCTGCGGCTGAAACGATCTATGGTATTTGGCAATGGAGGAATGAGAAGTGTTTTAGTAGTAGCACAAAAGAAATTGATGTAATAAAAAAGATTCTTGAATGCATAGTGAGTAGGAGTTGGATGATTCCTAAAATTAAAGATGGGTGTGCTAACTTATGGTAAAATTTGTATAGGTTGATAGGAGATTTTGTAAGCAAAAAAGGTGTACGTTGTTTTGGAAGCTTTAATGAAAGTTAATACGCTCCAAAAAATGAACTCTTAGATTTAAATGAAAAGGTAATATGGTGTAATAAATGCCAGATTATGCAAAAATAGGGAATCTGTTGGAGTTGAGTAAAAAATATAGGGAATATTGATTTTCATTCCCTATTGAAGAGAGAATTGTAGGGAAGCTGTTGGACTTGCTCTAAGTACAAGATAAAAATGCTTATATATTTTTTGAGTCAAGTGCTAAAATAACCCTATGTTTAGGTTGAAAGTGCTAACATAATCCTACAAAATGAGAGAGTGCTAAAATAACTCTAACTTATTGAGGTATGTGCCAATCTAACCTTGAGCGCTGTTGACTTCAATTGTCAATGAGATTTTTTCCTAAAATTACATAAAATGACCATTTTACCCCGAATTTTAAAAAGAAAAAGTTAACAAAATTGAAACCCCACTCCCAATTAATTTATCTTCTTTTGGTAACGCTCGTGGCCCATCAGAGAATCTCTCTAAGCGACGAAGAATTTGGGCCACGCTCGTGGCCGGGAAAAGGCGGCGTTGGTTCTGGGTTGCTGAATTCGCCGAAACGAGGGGGTTATATTGGGATGAGGACGAATGGTGGCACAATGGTGTGGAGGTGGCGCG
>JAULKM010107687.1:0-23854 GCA_032355605.1 Rubia tinctorum | reverse complement strand
CTGCCGGCAACCCGAGCCCCGCTCCGCTCCACCTCTCCCCCCTGCCACCCATCTGAACCCTAGCCCTCCGCCATCTAGTCCACTGCGTGTCCTTTCCCCCGCCACCCATCTGAAATCCTAACCCCCCGCCGCCCATCTCGTCGCTCCTATTCTCCCTGCCACCTATCTCAACCCCACCACTCCTCCTCTTCTTCTCCACTCCTCCTTTCCCCTGCAACCCATCTGAAGCCGAACCCATTGCTTCTCCTCTCCCCCACTACCCATCCCAACCCTAGCCCCAAGATGTCCATCTTAACGCTCCTCATCTCCAACCCCACCCATCTCAACCACAGCCCCCCACTCTTCTTCTCCCCCGCCACCCATCTCAACCATCAATGGCGAAACACAATAACAGAGAAAGCTATACTTACAGAGAAATAATAGCTAAGCTCACCCCACCTGGTTCGGAGTGCAGGAGAAGTGGAAGAATAGGGGGACGAGAAATCTCCGACGACAAGAAACCAGCGGCGGCGAAATGAATGAGATAGCCTTTTTGAAAGAAGAAGAAAGAATGAGAATAAAGAAAAATGGGAAAAGGAAATGAGAAATGTTAATAAGAGGGGAGGCTATTCTAGTCATTTTCTATTTTTTGCTTTTTGACTTTTTAATTAGGGGTATAATGGTCATTTTACAGATTTCTGGCCAAATTGGTTGTTGACAATCCGGTCAATGAAATCCGGGGTTAAAATTGCTCTTTTAGATTTTACAAGGTTATATGTGCACTTTCGAACAAAACATAAGGGTTAAACTAACTTTTTGATTGTTCTAAAAAACTAACTTAATATATATATATATATATATATAATATTTTGAATTGATTAAAATTGAGCTCTTAGTTTTAAATGAAAAAATAACTATATCATATAAATACCAGATTATGTAAAATAAGGAATGTGTTGGAGTTGAGTCAAAAAAACATAGGGAATATAAATTTTCATTATCTATTCTAGAGAAAAAAGTTTAGGGAAATTGTTGGATTTGCTCTTAATGGATTTTTTTAAATGACACACTTTCCATTTTTGGTAAGATTTCTTTAATTTCATCCACTCATTCTACTTTTTACTTTATACATTTAATTTTATCCACTCATTTATTTCATCTAAATTAAAGTATCTAAACATATGGTGCCACTAATAGTGGAACGGAGGGAGTCATAAGAAAATAAAGGTATTATTAATTCCCTTCTTTTTCTCAAATTTGACACACTAACTTTCGGTGGTTTTCTTTTGCAAGTGGAAACATGTAGATGGAGAATTGTGTGAGAAGGGTAAAAAGTTTAATGAGTGATCGATAATGATTCGCTTTATAATATTAAAAAATGTGATAAAATTATAATTATACGAAAAAGAAAAATGTGCCAAATTTTTAAAAAACATAAGATAAATTACGATTTATAAATTGAAATCTGTTTAGAGTAGATTACTATGTATAAATCTAATATTAGATGCATTTTTTACTTGATGTTTTGATGATATGAATGATGTTTTAAATTTTTTATTTTGTGTATTAATAATGTGAGGTGGTGTTTTAGGTTTGCAGATTTTAGATTATTATTTGGAGTTCGTCTCTTAAACGATCAAGGATTTAATTTTAATTTTATTACAAAAGGATGAAAAATCAGTTAGTTAAAACAATTAAAATTTGAGTCAAATTCGAGATATAAATTATTTGGGTAAACTCACATGGCTATTTGAGTTTTGATTAGAAACATTACATATTTAGAATAAAACATATAATTTAGAAACATTATATGTTCTACTAAATACTATGTAATGTTTTTAATCAACACTCAAATGTTTCACTTGCGAGTATTGCAGGGTATAAACCACTAATTTCATATAATTCTAATTAAACTCAATCTTTCCATATACCTATGGAAAGACGGTATTTCCCAAAACTTTTTATTTAAATAATATTCATTAAATTATATTTTCTTTACTATTTTGTAGTAATAATTGAATAAAATATTTATTCAATAATTATAATAATTATAATAATTGTATTAATTTAATTAGTTTACAACTTTTAACAACGTACCATTGATTTGTAGAAGTCGAATTATGGTGGTCGGGTGGTATTGGGGGGCATGGTGATCAAGTGTTGGGTTGAAGTGGATTGAATGAGTGGGTTTTGTTCCATTAATGCCCAGATTACATTATATATACGTGTATAGGATGAAAAATGAGTCTTTTATGTTCTAATCATTAAATTGGAATGTCTTTTATGTTTGAAGGAAAACACAATTGTATATTTCGTTCAATTTGAAAGGTTTTCCAAAATTTTAGACGATCCACTTTGGTCCGGCTTGTTAGACCTATTCACGTCGGTCTTCTAAATGAATTATTTTAGAGTCTTTAATACACACAAAAATATTTCTATACACCCACAAAATAATATTTTTTGTGACAATTAATGATCATGCTAAGTTTCTTGGTTTAGTAGGATGATGAGAAGGGTTAAATGGAGATGAACCAGATCTTTAGGAGAAATACAGTGAGTATATTCGTAACAAAGACCATGTCCAGTGGTGAAACCGTTCTAAAATTGCTCCCGTGGTTTTATTTTATTAAATATCCAATCTCTCTCCACCCCATCAACTGAAAGCACAAAGAAACCACTCCATTTTTGCCTTCCCAGTGGTTGAAACCACTCCATAGACCCCCACTTGATTTTCTCTATCCAACTCATTAATTTTATCTTCAATATTTAATTTAAATAAATTTACCTACCAAAATAAATTGAAATGTGAAATTTAATAATACACTTATAATTTTTGAATTGAAATTCATTTTTTAAATTTAATATTTTAAATTAATTTTAACTTTTAAAAATTATTTTATGAACTAGAATTAAAAAGGACCATATTTTTTTAAAAATAAAATAATTTCGATTTTAAAAAATAATCAAAATTTAATTTCAATTTTAAAAAATAAAATTCAGAATTTATAAAGCTTTTTTATGTATATTTTTTCTGATTTTTAAAATTTTCAAAAATTAAATTTCATTTTTAAAAAAATGCATCTTTAAAAAAATAGTTCTGACACATGACACAACATGATTGGGCCATGTGTCACAATCGGGCAAACAATTTTTTTAAAAGACCAGCCGCTGCATTCCGCGTGGCCCAATCAGCGGGTGACACATGTAACCGCTAGGCAGAGAAAATGGTCTGCGCTGACGCGTGAGAGAGCTTCAAAAAATGAGTTGGACCAGTTGCAGATGGTAGCAACCGTACAATGGTCTCACTTGTTTAACACCACTTTGAAACCCCCACTGTGGGGGATTTTGGTTTCAGTGTAGTTTAAGTTCGGATTGAAACCACTCTAAAACCCTCACGCTCTAAGCTGCCATTTTGTTAAATGGGAAACTGTTGTAGAATTAAATTTTATATAATTGGCTTCGCTCTAGTGAGTTTGTAATTTGGAAAGGAGGGATATTAAGTATGATACTTGCTACTGTGATAGGTTCAAGTTGTCTCGAGTTGGTAGGTAATCAGCTTGGCATGTTTGGATCGAGTTTGATGGGAAAAAATTATGATTCAAGACTGATTTATTATTATATCTTTCTTTCTTTTTTCCACAGAGTTCGTTGTTTACAAATATGTTTTTAGTACTTAAGTGTATATAAATAGATATAACTCATATGTCACTGTAACGTGTCACTCAAATTGTAAAATTATGGAAACAGAGGGCTAAAGCCGACTGGTTCAGAGATGGTAATAAAAATATGCTCTTATACCAAAAATAGATACGGAAAAGGCAAGGAAGAAACCACATTATGTGGTCAAAGGATAACAACGGTCTTGGCTGACAGACTCGGGAAAACTACAGGACGTTATGGTAGATCACATGAGCAAGGTGTTTGTGATGGAGTATATTATATGCCGCTAAACGCATTCGGCCAATCAAGCTTAGCGGATGTTTTGGAGCTTATCAGGTCATTAGTAAGTAGTGAGAAACAAAGGGATGTCGCGGCTCCTCTCACAACGAGGAGGTCAAAACTGCAGTATTCCGCATGGATAATGGAAGTTACCATGACCAGATGTCATTCCATCATGCTTCTACCAACACTACTGGAACGAGGTGGGTGAGGAAATAGCAATAGCAGTCAAGGAGTTTTTTACTTCAAGAAGAATGTTGAATGAGTGGAACAACACTAACATCACGCTTATCCGACAATTTAAGGTACCCACCAAACCCTCTGATTTACGACCAATTAGCTTGTGCAATGTCACGTACAAGTTAATAGTGAATATAATGGCAAATGGACTCAAAAAGATAATAGGGTACCTTATCTCAGATAATCAAGCCACATTTGTCCAGGGTAGATATATAATAGAGAACTCATTAATAGTGCACAAGATGATAAAGAAAAGTAGGAAACATATAAAAGGGGAAAGGTACTAGCTGCAATGAAAATAGATATGCGGAAAGTATATGATCCAGTGCCGTGGGGATTCTAGAAAAAAACAATGGAGATGATAGGATTTCCCAAAAAGTGGATAAAATGGATGATGGAGAGCATCAATGCGATAACATATGTTGTAAAGTTCAATGGTGTGTGCTCAGAGAAATTTCAACCAAAGCAAGGGTTAAGACAAGGTTGCCCGCTATCCCCGATCCTCTTTATAGTTTTCCAAGAAGCCTCGACATCTATGATAGCCTCGACATCCTTCCAACATGCTTGAGCAGGTGTGCTGTGCAGTGCAGTATAGGAGTACCACGAGTGTCAAACCTAATGTTTGCAAATGACTTCATACTCTTCTTCGAGGTCACAGAGCTAGGAGTCTGTAAGTTAGCCTCCACTCCGAATCTGTTCACAACCTACTTGGGTCAAGGGCTAAACTTTGACAAATCATCGTTTCTAATATGCCCAAATACTGATTTTATTTTCAAGACATACCTGATCAAGTTAAACTTCAACATCAAGTCCGACATTTTACACAAGAAGTACATGTGGCATAGCCTACACTTCAATGTCTCAAAGGTTAGAATGTTCAAAAGTTTGCACTAGAAAATTATCTCGAAGACGACGGCCTGGAGGAGAAGAACCATGCTGGTCATGGGCAAAATTACTATGCAAACATGTTCTCATGGAGCTTTATCAATACACCATTAGAACTTTCATGATCCCAAAAACAATAGCAAAGGGGAGTGGATAGATACATGACAAGGTTTATATGGGCGGGCAACCCTGAAATAATAGGAATTAACTGGAAAGTGCAAAAAAAAATATGAACCTCAAAATGGGACGGGGAACTGGGTATGGGATCAATGACTAATATGAACCAAAAAATGCTAGGGAAACAAACATGGTTATTTCTCATGAATAAGTCATAATTCTTCTCCAAATTCTTCCTAGCTAAGTATTGTCAGTGGCAAGACTTCCTACTTACCAAACAGAAGCTGATAGACTCATGGAGATTGATGGGCCTCTTATGGGGCACTGAGCTAATAAAACCACATCTAAAGTTGAAGATTGCAACGGGAACTAGGGTGGACATCTAAGAAAATTGGATCCCAAAACAAGTAAACATAACCTGCTACACATAAAACATCTTGCCAAATTTGGGTTTCAAGGTAAGTGACCTCATTGACACAAACAATACATAGACTCTACCACTACCAGGGGTATTGTTTCAATTAGAAACGGCCAAGGAAATTTTCAAAATCCATGTCCCATGGTACAATATAGGAGAAAACAACTATTGAGTTTGAGATAAGGAGTTTCTTGGAAAATACACTTTCAAATCAGGGTATCACACAACGTGTGAGTTAAAGTAGAGTTTGCCACCATCAACTTCCACAACAAGTCATCCGAACATCGAAGAAAGCCATATGTGGAAAACCCTATGGAACGAAAACACTCCAAAAAACGTTAAGTTCCTGATTTGGAGGATGGTACAAAGGGCTTGCCCTACCAACCAAAATCTACTAAAAAGGGTTGAATATATCAGCAATGTGCCAAGTGTGATCAAGGGGTGAAGAATTAGTAGAGCACATGATGTTTCATTGTGAGTAGGGGTGTTCAACCGCTCGATTTGTCGGTTAGGCGGTTAATCGACTTCGATGTCTATCGGTTTCATAAAATTTTATTAGGAACCGAATGACCGACTGATAATGTTATCAATTTTACCCGTTAGGTTAGTATCGGTTTTGGTTGATGTGTCGATTATTACCGGTTATCGTATATGTCATTCATTTAAAATTAAAAATATAAATCCATATTAAAATGATTAGTAGTTAGAGTCGTAAAATTTAGAATATAAGGTAAAAAAATTAGAAATTGGATAATTGTGTTGCATAGGAGTTGAATAATTTTTTGAATTAATATTAAAGTTGTATCTCATTGATAATTATTAGTGTTGGGCGCAATTATAATCTACATCGACTTTTGTTTGCATAATTATTTGCTTTGGGCATAATTATTATTTAAAAATATATGGGTTAATAATATATAGTTTAAATAATAGTTAGTTTGGGTTAGTAATTTAAAGTTTTCTTATTGGGTTTGTGATCAAAATCCAAAGTTTAATGAATTAATTTTTGGGGTTAAAATTAATTAATTATTGTGCTATAAAATCTCTTACTTGTCATTCGGTTAGACCGATTATCGAATAATAAAACCAAAAAATAAACCGATTAACCAACATAACCAGATAACCATAACCGATATTAAATGATTAACCAATTAACCGAATTAAATAAATATTTGGTTTTGACCGGTTATCGGTTTTCCAATTTTTTTAACACTCATAATTGTGAGCCAACAAAGAGATTGTGGTGGCTAAGCAGACTAGGGTTGGATTTTAACATAGGACAACCAACACCATTAAAAGAATGGTTGAATCAATGGTTCAAAAGGACCCCGCAAAAGGAAGACAAAGAGCTTGCATGCTTTGTAATATGGCCATCTTGTGCGCGATGAACATGACAATTTTTGACCTCACAAGGTTCTCAATCGATCAAGCGATGAAAATCAGCATAGATCTATTAAAGACGCCCGGTAAATGCATAATAAAGATAAGGACAGACGTCCCAGGACAAGATGTAACAGTAGAGAGGACGCACAACCTGCTAGAGGCACAGAAGTACCCAGTCCAAGAAGCATCAACGGTGGGGAATATCTATCTGTTATGAAAAAAATGAGGCATGGTTGCCGATAATATCTTCAGGGAAGCACAATAATCAACACAGATGCGGCATTTTGCGAATCCATGAGGAAAGTGACAACAATGTGGTGTGTGGATCAAGTGGGACGATGCAAGGTTGGATCGATACTAGATCCTTTCAAACTCTGTCACCGATGCAAGCAGAACTGACAGTCATACTGGAAACAATGAAGGATGCGAGCATAAGGAAGATAAGGCATCTGACAATAAGATATCAACAACTACCCATACGTACCCCAAACATCAAGCAAATAGTTAGGGAAATTAAATTTCTAGCTATAGTATTCCCACATCTCACAACTGTAAAAGTAGATAGTTTAGCAGTAACAGATGCATATAATGCTGCACAAGCTGTGATGAATTGTAGACAAGGTTTTCCACCCTAATGAGAAGTAGTCCACTTTGTTTTCAAATATATATATATATATATATATATATATGTTTTTTTTAAAAATGCCCCATTTCAATTAATGTTTTTATTAAATATAATTTGATCTCGTCTAACAATTAGTCGGTTTGAAACAAAAAAAAGACTTTATGCTTATTTAATATTATGTAATTTTAATTTATATATGAAATGTATTTATTATTGATTATTTAAGTCAAACTTTTTCAGTTTAATTCAATATTAATTTTTTATTTTTAAATTTTAGTTCAACTTAATTTAATAAATTTTGATTAATTTAATGCTATTATTTACTATTCGTCATTTTTAATTTAATTTGGTTTGGTTTGGTTTGGTTTGGTTTTAGCTCGATTAAAAAAAGGGACATTCTGTGAAATAATAAGTGCATTATTAAGTCGTAGTGTTTTGCTTTTGAACTGATGCAAGGCTGGGAGAGAAGCCCTAAGTTTTGTAAGTTTTGATCATATATATACGAAAAAGTTCCATAAAAAAAGAAATGCATTATTAAGTATTAGTTAATGTTACCAATTCTACCTGATGACATAAATAAAATCTTGCCAGCTACCTCGTGAATATCAAATTTAAGATGTGATTGATTATCTTAATTTCCTCTTAAATTGATTCAGTTACTATCCATTAAATGATCAGAACAATTAAAAGTGACACATGAACCTTGTCTCTTTTAGGAGCATCATTTTAGGAGCATCATAATGGTACTAGACTTAAATAACACTTTTTAAATGCAACATTATGAATTTTTGATTTAAAAAGGTAAAAATCAACTATCAAAAATGAAAAACACTTCTTAAGCACTTCTTTTTCATTTCAAATTATAATTAATTAAAAATATAAAACAAAGTGTCAGTCATTGGTTGGTTGACATTGCACAAATAAAGAGATACGTGCTCCTTAAATAAGGAGCAACTCCTTATTAAGAAATTGTTATTAAAATTCTACAATGACCCTCCTTAAATAAGGATTATTTCTTATTAAGAAAAGTGAGGTTAAAAAGTTGTCATTATGGATGCTCTAAAATCATGTATCTTCCTTCATATCAAGTGGTCAAATGAAACTGTTGAAAATCAAAGCACTAAAGTGGTCAAATGAAAATGTTTAAGAGTATAATGTTGTGTAATTAAGAAGCCATAAGTACATTATTAATATACATGGATAATATACACATTATTTGTGGATGAACTATCGATTTGGCACAATATTACCCAAGTTTTGTTAGATTGTGTTATTTTGGTCCAATTTACAATGAACTGAATTGAATTAAGAATTCGTTTCTTGAAATACGATTTTTTTCATAATTATGAAAAGATCAAAGTTTAAATCATAGATTAGAAGAAATTAATATAAAATTTTTGAGTTGCAGATTTATAAACATATAACTAATGTGTGTTGCATGATAAATTTTAATATTACGTCTAAAACTTTTTATATATTTTTTAATTTTATCGGTCTTTTCCAAAACTTTATTCCCTACGTATCACTATCAATAATAAATGTTTGTCGACAAAAATGATCATAGTCAACTATTTGTTTTAATTCAACGAAAATTTACATAGGGAATAGAGCATTAATAATGTCAAAATTTAACGCTTCTTTCCAACTACCATCAATACTCCCTCCGTTATCTACTTGATTAGCAAGAGTATATACTATATCCGTATGATTGGATATGACACGATAACTTTAAATATTTGGATTTAGATGAATAAAATAACTGGTTAAAATTTAATTTAGAAAGCAAAAATTATAATGAATAGATGAAATTGAATGAATTTTGCCATAAAAATGTGTTAAATTCACAAAAATAACTTTAAAATGAAAGTGTGTTATATCCAGTGAAACGAGAAATATTGAAGCTCATACTCCATGCTAGAAATGAAATATCACCCGTTCTACCATACTTAATCACATTTTTAAATTAGTACACTTTCTCTGTATTTTGCAATATTAGTTCAATTTCATCTACCCATTTATATTATTATTATTATTAATATCTAAATTCAATTTCTCCTCATTCCATTTATTATAAATTCAAATAAAAAATTAATTGTGCTTAACATTATGTACGTGAGTGATAGAATGTAAAATCCACACATTATTGTGACTGTGTGTATTCATATATATAGTGTGTACAAAGGGTATGCAAAGTCTAAACAAATATGGAACATGATATATACAAAACCAATCAAAAATGGTATTCCTTTCTTTTCCTAATTCTGAATCAATTATATCTCTATTAACCCCCCCCCCCTCAAGTAAAGCGTAGGACTGGTCGCAACGCAAAACTTGAAACATAAGAACTCAAACTGAGGACAAAGTAACCCCTTTGTAAAGATGTCAGCAAGCTGCAAGTCCGTAGAAACATGAGCAACCCTGACCCTGCCAGAAGACACCATCTCACACACAAAATGATAATCAATATCAATGTGTTTGGCTCTCTTATGCGAAACAAGATTTTGAGCAAGAAAGAGAGCACTATTATTATCACACAGTAAAATAGGAAATGCATAAGTTGATACAAGTAAATCGCAAAGATGATTCATCAACCAAACTAATTCCGCAGCAGTGTTTGTCATAGCACGATAATCTGATTCTAAACTTGAACGAGAAATTGTAGGTTTTTTCCTAGCACTCCAAGAAACAAGGTTTCCACAAAGAAAAATGACATAACAATATGTAGACCTGCGAGTCTCAATGCAACAAGCCCAATCAGCATCAGAATAACCCAGAACTAGTAAAACAGACGAATTTGCGTGAAATTGAAGACCGTAGTGGAGAATGCCATCCACACAGAGAAAAAATTGAGTAACAGCTTGGAAATGGTCATCAGTAGGAGCTTGCATGTACTAATTGACCGTGTTCAAAACATAGGACAAATCGGGACGTGTAATTGACAAATACTGAAGTGCACCAACCAAAGACTGATAAAGTGTGGGATTTCAGACCGGCTTACCGGAAGAGCAAAAAAATTGCAAAAAAACACAAAAGGAATGGCAACATGCATGGAATCCTGCATCCCCACTTGCAATAAAATGTCCTTGGTGTATCTGGCCTGACCAAGGAATAAGTCGTCGAAATTACGAACAACCACCAAATCCAAGAAATACTGCAGAGTGCCGAGATCGATAATCTTAAATTCTTGATCAACTCGATCAATAAACTTCCAAATGAGACGACCATCATTCTCAGTGAGAATGATGTCATCAACATAAATCAACAAGTAGAGAACAGAGGCACCCTATGAAAAGACAAATAAAGATGTATCGTAGGAACTGCATACAAACCCCAGACCAATAAAAAGATAAGCTAAAACGATGAAACCAAGCTCGAGGAGCTTTCTTCAATCCATAAATTGTCTTGCGTAGACGACAAACAAAATCTGGATTCCCAAGTCTTTGTATCCATCAGGCCGCTCCATATACAACGGAGAGTCGAAAACGCCATTTAAAAATGCATTTTTAACATCGAGCTGTCGTAAGGGCCAATAATGAGTGACAACCAAAGATAAAATAGTACGAACGGTAGAAGCCTTCACCACGGGATAAAAATTATGATCATAATCAAAACCAGACAATTGCTAAAACCCTGAGCAACTAACCTCACTTTATGCCTTTCTAGCGAGCCATTAGCCTTATACTTCAAACGATAAATCATTTTGAACCAACAACATTTGCATTGGATGGACTAGGAACCAAATCCCACGTTTGTTGAGTGCGAAGAGCCTTCATCTCGGAATCCATGGCAGTAACACATTCAGGATCCTTAACAACCGAGCGATGACTTCGAGGCTCAGTCTTAGCAAATAAAACATGTGGTAAAACAGAAATATCATAGTCAAGAATCTTTGTACCTGAGAGAGCCAGCACAAGATCGAGTAGCCATCGAATGATGAGAAGAGGGAAATGATGCCTAAGTTGGTGCAGAACCCGAGGATGGCACAAAACCCAAAGATGGCCAACCAGGAGAGCCAGCAGACAGCGGCACCACTGGAGATGGACCGTTGGAGCCGCAGAAGGTGTCTTCAGTGGCGGTGTTGGCGGCGTGTGGTTCGGAAGCATTGACGGTAAGCTGGGCGTGTGCGGCACAAACGACGACACTGTTGGTAGTGGTCTGGGCTGCTGGTCTTCGTGCGATGGGTATAAACAATTTTTAGATAAAACCTAAGCTCCCGATACAGACTGCAAATCAATATTATCCAAAATAATAAGTAATTTGGCTAAATAAGATAGCTCAAATATCTCAGAAGGCACAAAAGAAGGTTCTGAAAATGCAGAAAAATCAAGTGAATGTGCATTAGTAGCAGTACTAGTGCAGGCCATTGGAAAAAATATTTAATCAAACCGAGCATGATGAGAGAGCGGGAGTCATACCAAAAATAACATAAAAGCGTAAGTACGGAAAAACTCGACAGCCAAATGGATGAAAATTAGAGTAGCTAGAAGTCATACCAAAAAATAACAGAGAGCGGAGACTGACCAAATAAAATCGAGGTTGGCAGCCTGTTGATGATGTAGACTTCTATAGAAAAAGCATCATACCAAAAAGAAAGATGAAGTTTGGAATGAAAGAGGATCGACAATCAAATCTCAATGATGTGACGATGCTTCTGCTCTGCACGACCATTTTGCTCTGGAGTGTAAGGACATGAAACTGATGATGAATGCCCTTAGATGCAAAATGGGATCGCATGTGATGATTCAGAAATTTGGTTCCACCATCATTAATGGTGGTAGAAAAATGTTTCTCAAGAAGAGACTCAAAATGCATATAAGCCTCCACAAAAACAGACTTTCGTCGCAGAGAATATAATCTGGCGAACCAAGAAAAATCACCAATAAAATGACATAATAAAATTACCCAACACGATATACGATGGGATAGGGTCTCCAAAGATCATAATGAACTAAATCAAGTATCCGTGGTGTGCATTTTAAATTATCACGAAAAGAAAGATGCTTGACTTTATCCATCTCACAAGAGGGACATAAATGAGGCTTGGGCAGCAGACTAGTAACTGACAAACATTCAGACTTGCTCAAAGAAGAAATGATGTTGTGGGGAACATGACCCAATCTACTATACCAAAGTTCAAAAGATACTTCAGAAACAATCGATGCAACAAAAGCAGATAAAGCAGTACCACTGAAATCCAAAACATATAAATCCCCATCACGATGGCCTTTTCCAATAACATCACTAGTAAACTTGTTCAAAATAGTGAAAGAAAAATTATCAAAGCAAATAACAACATTCATATCTCAAGCCAACTTTTCAATAGATAGCAATTTTTTAGTAATTTTTGGAACTCCCAAAACATCAGACAATGATAAGGAATCAAAAACTCGAGAATGACCAACATGGGTAATGTTAAGAGCAGAACCATTACCAACAATAACACGATTGTTACAAGAATAAAGAGTCAAGTGATCAAGAGCGGACTGAGAAGTCATGTGGTTAGTCACGCCAGAATCAGCTATCATGCAAGCATGCGAAGAAGCATGTGATAGAGGCAAAAGATGAGGCTTGAGAGATCAAATGAGAACAAGTCGAGGAAACATGACAAATTTCTTACACCGCTAACATTGCAATCGGTACTATTCACCATGTAAATTAGATCAAGAATATGCAATGTGGCCCAAAACATCACACCATTGACAATGTGGTTGATAAAAAAAGCCATAATTAAAGTAATAAATTTGTTAAAGAAAGAACCTCGGCAAAAGTGTAGAAAGGTTAAAAGTTAGAAGTTGGCACGTAAGTACACACACGGAAGGGAGAGACACGCATCCATGTCACTCGCGCGTGACTACACGCGCTGTTGAAAATGAGTTCAGAGGTCGTGTGTGAATCGGACGTGCGTCTTGTTGTCTTGATCAGAAATGGATTCTGGACAGAGAAAGACTTGGACATCAAAATTATCAACAGAGAGAGACCTGGATGCCGGATCTAGATGGGGGGGGGGGAGAGAGAGACCAGGCGATGAAGTAGCTTACGTCGAAAGACTTTCCGAAGGAGCTAGACCTTGACGAGATTATCAGCGACGGGAAATGAAGCGGAAAAGCAACGGACAAGCTTGAGAAAACAAAGAACAACCTGAGAAGGTCAACAGGGAATGCACGGAGGTCACTAGAGATGATCAACTTGATCCAATCAGCGAGAAAGTTGGTGGTGGGAAAAACGACAATGGCCGACTGTAGCGATTGAAGCTGGTGAAGTTTTTTTAAAATGAAAAACCAAAGAACAATTCACAACACTAACAGAGAGACAGAACATACCAATAACACAACAAACTTGTAATGGCAATTGACGTCTGCCTCAGCGCTAGTGCGAGGAAGAAGACAACAAAGGATTGAAAGGAACAGAGAACTTTTCAAAAAAAATAGTGAGAAAAGAAAAGGAGAGAGAAAAGATCAGGAATTTAAGAGAAATCTTATCTGATACCAGAATAGAATGTAAAATCCACACATTATTGTGACGGTGTGTTTTCATATATATAGAGAGAGAGAGTATAAAGGGTATGCAAAACCTAAACAAATATGAAACATGATATATACAAAACCATCAGAAAAGGTATTCCTTTCTTATCTTGATTCTAAATCAATCACATCTCTACTAGTGAAGAATATTAATTTTTAATAATATATTAACTAACCTAAGAGCATGTGATATTAATATTTTTAATACACAAAGTCGTGTTTAGATCGACTAACCATTAGACGGCGTTATTTTACAATTGATGTAACTTATAAAGTGATTTGAATTTTTTTTATTGCAATGAAATTCCTATAACTTTCAAACACTTTCAAAATGTATCGCAATATATAAATAATTATAATTTAACACTAAAAGTTATTGAAGTAGAGTTTTTCATGATTTTTCTAATCGTTAGTCGGTCTAACATGAGATTTACTCTTTAAATTAAGTATATTAATATTATAATATTTAAAAAGCAAACAATCTTATTTTAGCATGTCTAGCCGTAAGATATGTTCACTTTATAATTAAGATAACTAATGAAATTTTGATGTTTATTTTCATTTATTGCAGTGAGGTTCCCATAATTTTGAAGAAAAAGACTCATATGAAACTGTCTTATCCTAACTCATGGTGAAACGAAAGACTAAGTAAACTTTTAAAATTTACAGAAAGTACTACATGTCATTTTCCATCTTTAAATTTTTTTATTTAAGACCAATGTCTCACCATAAAATTGGTTGAGACCGTCTCAGTCAAATCTTTGTAAATTTTGAAAACCTTTTAAAATGTAACTCAAACTATAAATAATTGCAATCTTCCTCAACAATTATAAATATGAGGTATTTATGATTGGTGTAATTGTTAGGTTATGTAACAAGAGATGGTTTCATTATAAAATAATCTCATCTAACGGTTGGTCGATATAAAATAAAACTATGTATATTGATAAAAGACCAACATTCTAAATTATATATAAACATAAACTCAACTTTATTCTTTTAGACTTCAGTTCATATTAAATAAAATTTTCTAATCACTTCCTTTCATTTAGTAATAGTATATAATAACAAGTTGCATAAAATTTAATTCAATACAAATTATTTTAGAATATATGAAATTAATTATTTAATTTAGTTTAGTTCATTTCAGTTGAATAAAAAAAATTGAATTCATGATTAAACTATTCAATGTGACCAACTCATTAGTATAAGCGTTTTATGCGAGACCGTCTCATGGTAAAACTAGTAGCAAACCACATATATAGGAAATACAATATAGGATTTTCAAAATTTTAGAAACAAAATAAAATTGTATTATTTTTGGGGTCGGTATTCAAAAGGGCATTTAATCTAAGGGACGACTAATCTGCAGATTGTTAAAAAAGGAAGGAAACTCACCATCTCTCTTTTCCACTAAGGTTTCAGCATTGTTGGGAAGAGTGTAGAAAATTTTGTATGTGGGGAAATATTGTATGTTGGGGGTGAGAGTCTAACATAATATGACACGTATTAAATAAAATGAGGTGGAAAATAATTTCAATTAATTTCCTCCCTAAATTCAGTTCCACCTCATTTCATTTAATACTTGTCATAATATGATTAGCACATCACCCCCGCATATACTATTTCCCTACATACAAAATTTATAGAGGATATTAGGTAAGTGGTAGTGTCAAATTCATGATAACGGTGGCTTGCCAATTTGCGATATTTTTTCATAGTGGTGAGAATAGTGGCTGAGGGCCACGATCTGGTTGTTAATAAGATTCGTCATGGACCCTCTTCGCCAACATTAAAGTCGCAACACCATTTGGGTGGAGAAAATATGGCCGTGTTTTCTGGTTTGTAGATCTAATCGTTGGAGCCTCCTATTTTCCTGTTCTATTCGGCAGATGAACTTATGCAACCACTGACACATCGCACGACGCAGCCACTGATGTTTCAGCAACTTAGCCTCCTGCAACACAGAGAAGATGACTGCACATTGAATTCTTCATCACCATGATCATTGGGTTTTGCATGATTTTCTAGTGGCTAAATGGTGGGGGAGGTCTGATATGGGTAGAATTTGGGTAAAACGCAGACAGAGCATAGGAGTTTGTTGGAGTGGGTTGAATTAATGTTTTGCCTTGGTGTCTAAAACTCAACTCAAAATAAAAATCCATCATATCTAATAAAAATAAAAATATTAAAATAATCAAATTAATATTGTTAAACATCATATTAAAAATACTAATATACACCTAAAATTAAATTAGTTAAATATTAAATTCAAATATCAAATAAATCACTATGCATAATAAAATTAAATAAGTTAACTATCAAACAAAAATGCTAAAATAAACATCAATTTATAATAATTAAACATTAAAAAAACACTAAATATACATGTCAAAATTAAACTAGATAAACACCATGACGTGGTTGACTCATGTTGAATAATGATACTACCCAAGATTATCTTCACAGCGAGTCTTATGTCAGACGTACTTGCAACATGACGTACTTGCAAATGTCCCTGGATTGATCCATGGAAAGAAGTTTCAACTCTTAAGTCAGAGTCATATAATAATGTACTTCTTTCCTTATTAATGTTTCCTTACTTAACGTGGACGCTTCTTCTCTTCTTTTTTATAGTATTTCATGGCGTGATCTTGACATGACCTTCGTGTCCTCATCTTCGAATAGGGTCCCCTATTTGTTCATAAAACGTGCAAATATGGAGCCACGTGGCCTACTTGGCTGGTAGTGCTTGCAGTTATATTTGCAGCATACCAGTTAGTGCTTGAGGCTTCGATAAGCGAGAAAACTTGCATGTGTCTGTTATCGAAGTGATAGCTTTTATTTTTCCTAACTTTGTTATTTTATTGTACTTTGTTAGTTTGGTTGGACTGGTCGGGTCATATGGAATGCATGTACTTATGATTTTATCGGATGGATGAGACTGGGCGAGCCATACATACCATAAGCCCCCCAACCAAGAAGTAATGAGAATAGAGAGTAAAGAATCGGTATACTAATGTATGTGATGTGTCATTTGTGACAATATGTGGAGAAGAAAACAACATCAATAAGCACTGGTCAGAAAGTTTAAATTTGGCGGAGTGTATGTAATACTTTGTTGGAATTAGATATATAGTCATTTAGTGGCTAATTATCCTAATATTTAAAGTGTGGATGTATTTCGGTTGAGTGAGTGACGTTTAATATCCCTATAATTTTGGAAGTTGGTTATTAATGAGCTTGCAATATAATTTGAATTTTGAATCCTATAATCATTAAAAAGTGAGTTTCTCTATATCAAAGTGAGACACTTGTGATTCCTAACTGACATACACTTATTTTATTGCATTGAGAAGTCAAACGAACCTCTAAAATGTTGTTTGTTGTTTTGTATTCTACAATTGTACATAAATACTTGTGGTAAGTTAGGGGAATAACCACTTATCATTATTATTATTTTGGTTTGTTGGTTTATTTTGTTCCTCAGAGGCGGAGTGTAAACAAATTCATAGTTTTTTTGGTAAACCTTTTTATATTAAAATTAAGCCCAAAACTTACAAAGTTTAGATCTTCACCCTCAATCTATTACAAACTCATTTCCTACTCAAACTCTACAAAAATTCCTTTCCATGTCAAAATTGATTTCTTTTCCCAGCTTTTCCAGTGTCCAATTTCAATGCCAAAACACCAGTTCTCCTTTCCCTCCATTATGTTTTCGAAATTATCTGAAAGGCCAACGTCTCTGCCTTCAGTTTCTCCCCGCTGAAAATTCTACTATTCCTCTCTCGCCATATGTGATACAATCCCAAAGTCCACTTCATGATTTCTTTGTCTGCTTTCCTCCTTACCCATTTCCACGTCTTCTTCTTCAACATCCTCAAAGAATTGATTTCAGGAATTTACAATATTCTTGACATCTCCTTCATATATTCACATTCAAAAAATAAATGATGATTAGATTCTTAGTGTTTCTGGCATAAAACATAATCTTGAGCCCATGTCAATATGTTAAAAGATAGTAATCTATCTGTGGTGGGAAGTTTTATGTTAATCTACATCCAAATAAATACTCTGTGTTTTAGCAGGCTCCATTTGTTCCATATGATTTCATATTTGTGCTTCACTTCTCGTCCTCCTTTCATCATATCATACACATCAGCTGTCTTTAGTTTTTTCCCTTTTATATTCAAGCATGCTTTAAGCTTAGTATAGTAATCATCTCTTCCTCTCATCAATTCTCTCCATGGCCAGCTCTATGTGATAGAATGTTTACAATTCTCCACACTTCCAAGTTTTAAATAGAACTCCTCTATCCATTTCCCCCACAGTGTGTCCTTCTTTTGCGCCAAATCCCAAATATGCTTTCATAGAGCTGCTCTACTCCAATTGGAGGGGGCTCTCAACACTATCCGCTCTTCTTATTTCCTCTGCATAGAGAGTCCCAAGCTAGGGTTGTGAATCCCCTTTGTCCCTCGTCTCTGCGCCAAAGATAACTTGAGCATATTTTGACAATCCTCTTATGCACTCCTTCTGGTATCTTCATGACATTAGCCCATTATCCAAATATGTTCAACACTACTCCATTTATAAGTTGTATTTTCCCACGTGAGACAAGTTTTTTGCTGAAAAACTTCTTACTTTGCTTCTTATTTTCTTAACCATAACTTCGCAATCTAGGTTGTCCCACTTTACTGAGGATACTAGTAATCCCAGATAAGACATTGGTAGTCTCCCTTGCAAGACCCTCCTTAACTCCTTCATCCATTTTTTAGAAAAAGATTTTTGGCTTCCCTGCATTAATACTAAGCCCGATAACCTTCATGAAATCATTCACAATATTACTAATCCTCTCCACGGACTTCCTGTTTGCTCCACTGAATATAAGCAGGTCATTAGCACAAATCAAAAGGTGCACTTTTACTTTCTTACATCTCTGGTGGTAATCCAGTTTTTCAGTGAAATCCCTATTCAACACCTTTTTTTTAGTAAAATCCATCCCACTGACAAACAAGAGTGAAGACAGGGGATCACCTTGTTTTACCCCTCTTCTTGCTTTAAATCCTTCATAAATCTGCCCATTGATATTCAGAAACACATCAAAATCCATGGCACTCCTTCTAATCCACTCAATTTCCTGCTTTGGAAATGTGAGTTCAGCTAGTCAATTTCACAAAAATTTCCAGTTCAGGCTATCAGAAGCCTTGCTAATATGTATTTGAGCCACACGGCTTGCCTTCATTTTCTCCAAATTGTATCTCTAAAGTAATTCCTGGGATCATGGGCCATAGATCTTCCCTTCACAAAGGCACACTGGTTAATACTAATGATTCTGGGTAGAACATCATTCAATCTATTAAATTAAATTTCAGTAATAGTTTTGTAAAATACTGAACAACAAGCAATGGGCTTGTAATCCACATGAACTTGGGGCTGGGCTATTTTAGGAATCAAAATAAGAACAACATTTATTTAACTGACCTGGTATTTGATCACCTTTAAGGAAACCTTTGATTCTTGTGATAAAATCCTTCCCAATCATATCCTAGCAATCTTTAAAGAATTTACTAGAGTAACCATTCATTCCTGGGCTTTTATTAGAATGGATATCTTTCATGGCTACCCAGATTTCTTCATCACTGACATTTCTAATTAAATCTGCTTGCTTATCAATCCCAAACACTTCTCCATAAGCTACAAATTATGGATTAATGTTATCAGTTTTCCATTCCACACCTAGCTGCTTTTTAAAATTGTTTATGAACTCAGATTCTACCACTTTGTGGTTAATAATCAGCTGGTCATCCATTTAACAACAATTATTTGGTTATGATATTGCTTTCTTTTCAGTGAGGCTTACAACCTTGTTGATCTGTCTCCATCATTTAACCATTCCACTTTAGCCTTTTGCTGTAGAAAGTTGTATTCAGCTTCTCTCCAAGCTTTTGCTTCTTTCCTGGTGTCTTATTCAGCTATCTGCAAAGTTTCATCCTTAGGTTTTTCATTCAGTTTTAGCTGAGCCTTCCGCCATAATTCATTAGCACTTTCTGCCATTTCTCCTATGCTTCCAAACTCTCTTCTGTTCAATCTCCTTAGTGTCTTTTCCAATCTATGAAGTATTTTTGCTAGATTACTCAGGTTATGTATCACTGTAGTCTTTCAAACTTCCAAAATAGTTCTCCTGAACAAGGATGACTTTGCCCACATGTTGAAGTACTTGAAAGGCTTCACCTTACTCTTTTTATCTTGTGTGAATTTGATTCCTAAAGGTTGATGATCAGAGAGTAATTCGTTTTTCACTCCACATAGAATCATTTGCATTTCCTCAGCCTAGATTTCATTCACAATTCATTTATCCATCCAGTTCGGAATCCTATTTTCACCACACCTTCTATTTCTCCAAGTTTAGAAAACACCCACTGTTTTGATTTCATCCTGTTTTAGTGTTTCAACATCCTCCTAGAAATATTCTGTTTGTTGTTCATTTACAGTGTTTCCACCCATCTTATCTTCAGGTGTTAGGGGAGAGTTGAAATCCCACATCATTAACCACGCTTTATCTCTTCATTCCAAGCTTTTCAAAACTCCCATAACTCTAGCCTCCCCCCCCCCCAATATTATAACCATAAGCAAAGGTGCACCAGAATTTCTCCCCACTATTTTTCTTGCAACTGTAGGTATCCATCCACTGCTCACCTTTATTTATGATCTCTATATCATAGTACTCCTCTCCCCAGGCCAACCATATCCTTCCTTCTTTCACCAAATCCCCATTTGTTATTAACTTCCACCCTAGCCTTATCTTCCTCTGTGTTTCTTCTTCTTTCTCTTTTTGTATTTTCATTTCTAACATCATAAGGATTCCATCTTGGTTGTTCAGGAAAAACCTGCGGGTACCAAAGCACCATGGAGATTCTTCCCTTTATGAATTCCTCTCACATTCCATACTACAATGTCAGCATTCATCTGGTGGTTTCTCTATAATGCAGATCTCACTCCCCTTTTGCATCTGAGGCCTTGCTAGATTCATTTTCATTACCTGCATTTTACTGTCTCTCATCTGCATATTAGATGTTCCAACATTCATCAGTTCTTCATCCATGTTTTTCTGCAATTGTTTATCCTCCCATTCTTTCTTGATATTTACTGGAAAATAAATTTACAATTGTTTCTCTTCTGTTCCTCTATCAACACTTTCTTTCATCCCACATTCTTTCCCTTCGTTCCCATACATATTACACTGGCTACATTTCACAGGAACCCATTCATAGTTCACCTACTGTTTCATTATGATTTTCTTTTCATTCACAAAGCTAACCTTGTTAGGAACAGAATCCATTATATTCATCTCAATCTTAACTCTAGTATATGCTAGCCTTTCCTTCTAATGAGTAGCTCTATCTAAGAAAATATGATTCCCTTAAGAACGGATATTTTTCTTATAATTTTTTGCTGCCAGTTTTTAAGAGGCAAAGCTGGTAATCTAATCATATAGGAATGGTCTCAGGCTCTTCAAGATACATATCCACTGACCAAACTCTGACTATAACTGGTTTTCCATCAAGCATTATAATTCACAAATCTATCAGTTCATCTCTACAAGTTTTTGAGATCAGTTCAACCAGAAATGTACCCTATTTATTTTCATCATTTTCTTCCCCCAGATTCCCATAAGAAATTCCTTCATTACTTCGCATGGGAGATTTGACCCCAAATTTTACAAACCACGCTAGAGTCCTATTGTTTGGAGCTCTCTTCAACATCATCTTCTGATTTCGCCCATCTCCAATCTACCAATGTTTAGTGTTGTAGTACTTAAATTTCAGTTGCCCATTTTCAAACAGATTACTCCAGTTCCTTTCCTCTTCTATTTTAACTCTTTCACCCCATGACAGCCTTTTCCCAGGCAGGTCGATACTTTATGCCTCCATTTCTTTCATCACCCTGCTTTTCACTGGCATTTTTTGAGCTGAGCTCTCCTTTGAACAAGAAGCTTCCTGTTGAATTGAGCTCAAAATTCCATATCTTCCTTTTGGAACACTTTAGAAACCAATCTTAGTTTCATCAGATTTATCTCTCGACACCACTTTCCCTTTCCTCTTGATTAGAGCTACTTCTTCTGTTAGTTTTGTGATTGTCTTCTTCGTTCCTCTTTTCTTGCCCAGCTTCCTCATCAGAGGTGTAGCTCAGGTTGAGCTCACCTTTCAGGTCAAAATTAAATTGGGAATTACACATAGCTACGTATAATCACCCGCACTCAGCAGAGAACTTAATAAAATATATTTATTTTCAAACAAATTCATAGTTACCAACTACTTAAAAGGTACATTTTTTCTAGGTTTGAGTATTATGTTCCTGTTTATTCTAACCATTGTGATAACGTGGTTGTTTTGTGTACTAAATCATCTTCTTCAACTACATTCCCTAATAAGAGTGGTTGTAGTTGTGAAGCTACCCAGAGTGACGTTAATGTTTAACTCTGGGGGCTACAAGCCTAAAATGAAGAATCTTCACTCCCCGAGGGTGAGGGTGCCTAGTTGATGTCATTAATTATGATGGTTTGGTACAGGAAGAGTGTTGAGGGTAGAACAGTTAATGATAGTGGGAGTGTTTTGACTGTCAGTGATTTAGATGTTTTCAGGGGACAGTACCAATTTCTAGGTGGTTGTGAAATTGAGGTTCCTCACCCACATGAGGGGGTACACAACTATCCATCTGGGTATAATTCTGTGTATGAGCATCATCTGTTGTGTTGGTTGATTATACCAGTCCCTACACATATTGCTAGTGTATTAGAGTGCTATGAGATTTCTTTGGCACAGCTTCACCCCAAGGGTATAGCTATGATTTCTGCCTTTAACGGAGTGTGTGGGTGAACTGGAGAATTATTCAGAGTGCGTTTGTTTCAAAACTATTTATCAGCTTCGCAAGCTGTTTGGAGTGAGTGAGGATTTCTTCCCATTCAATCCTGGTATCCCTAGGGTTCAATTAGTTAAGGGGTATGTTTGATGTTCTCTTACCTATGTGGAATTTGAGGAATCTTTGGATAAGCAACCCTATCAAAGATCAAAGTTAATGAAACATAGTGAAATTGTGAAGGACTTAGTCCCCCATTCTAGGAAACTAGGTTGGCACAAGGGAAAGTGAGGTTGCCTTCTAAACCTTTAATGAGTTATGGACTTATTTTGTGTTTTAGATATAATTATGTGTGTTGATTGAGTTGTTTGTTGTTTTGCAGATATGGGGATTTCTAAAACTCTCGTTTATACATTATTTAGGATGACGATGAAGGTGACAATAACATGGACATTGATCTTGACCAACCGCATTCAAAATTAATCGTAGTGACACCAGGATGAAGGAAAAAGTGTCTAAAGGAGATGCTAACCCAGATGTCAGGAAGTAACGTTAGCGTCAACCTGCTCACATGGCTGGGATGAGACCTTGAAGGGCAAAACGCAAACCCGGAGAAGCGGGGGAAGCTAATGTATAATGGTCCAAGTCACAGAAGGCCTAAGGTCTCAATAGAGAAATGCACAATGGGGCGGTGGATCAGGAAATGTGTTGTCACCCTGGAAATCCGATGGTTCTGCTATGGGATTATCTCTCTTAACATCTGCGACTATCACCATTAGTGTTCTTGAATATATATATATATATATATATATATATGTGTGTGTGTGTGTGTGTGTGTGTGTGTGTGTGTGTGTGTACAATTAGTGTTGTTGAATATATATGTTTGTGTGT
>JAULKM010107678.1:0-22845 GCA_032355605.1 Rubia tinctorum | reverse complement strand
AACAAAAACCAATGTGAAATCAAAGTAAGTATAGTTCAAAGAATCAAGAGCACCCGCTGGAAGAGACTAGTTGCTACATGGGAAAGAATTAAAGTCACACTTTATTTGTATCATGTTCCAACTACGTACTTGTGTGAATAACACTCATACGTAAGCGAGAATTCATAAACAAGGAAATTGCATCATGAATAAATATTGGAAATATGTTGAACTAACCATTAGAGAAGGGTTGGTATATCAAAAGACTAACGCACAATGTCTAAATGCCAATTAAGTTTAAACATAATGTATCAATGTGAGTTACTGGTGAAATAGAGGTTGTTTGAAAATACCTTCAAGCCAAAAAAGAACCCATCCAAAGCTTTAACAATCCAAGGTCTTGGTTTGACTCGGGATCTTCTAACTTCGGTTGAGTAAGTGGGAAAGTGAATGGCCACTTTGTTCCTTTTCTGAAGTATTCAAATCTGAATTTCAGTCTTAATGAACATATAATGGTTGGAACGAATCAACCACAATCCATCCGAACTCCAACTCAGTGTACTTCAAATAATCTAGATCACGTGATGGAAGAGACAGGATGCTACTTGGGAAAGATTGAAGACTTAAGAAATATGAAGCAGGGAAATTAAACGGTGGATGAATATTTGTAATATCTTGAAATAACCATAACAAGGGTAGGTATACGAGAAGACGATGCATTTGTGAAGAACCTATTTATTGAAGGACTAATGGATAATCTTCAAATACCGATCAAGTTTTGAGATAATTTTTCAATTAGGGACTTTTTTATGGAAAATGAGCTTTATTAATCAAAACATCAACTAGGACACAATTTAGGCCATCACTCCTTGCCTATTACATTAAGAAATTTCTAAACCAAACAAATTACTAGGCTGTTACACATTCAATTAGGGACGTATTGGTGAAAGCAGGGATGATTGAACGTACCTTTAGGAAGAAAAAGTCCCCAGCCTACAACTTTAACAATCAAAAGCCAGGGATCGATATGGGATCTTCTAATTTCGGCTGTGTAAGTGGGACAGTGATGGAAAGCTTTTTTCCTATCCATACATAATCAAATTCTACTTTTAGTTGCAATGAATGAAGAATGAAAACCTGAAATCAACAAAAACCAATGTGAAATCAAAGTAAGTATAGTTCAAAGAATCAAGAGCACCCGCTGGAAGAGACTAGTTGCTACTTGGGAAAGAATTAAAGTCAAAATTTATTTGTATCATGTTCTAATTACGTACTTGTGTGAATAACACTCATACGTAAGCGAGAATTCAGAAACAAGGAAATCGCACCATGAATAAATATTGGAAATATGTTGAACTAACAATGAGAGAAGGGTTGGTATATCAAAGGACTAACACAAAATGTCTAAATGTCGATTAAGTTTAAACATAATGTATCAATGTGAGTTACTGGTGAAATAGAGGTTCTTTAAAAGTACCTTCAAGCCAAAAAATAACTCATCCTAAAGCTTTAACAATAAAAGGTCTTGGTTTGACTCGGGATCTTCTAACTTCGGTTGAGTAAGTGGGAAAGTGAATGGCATCTTTTTCCTTTTCTGAAGTATTCAAATCCGAATTTCAGTCTTAATGAACATAGAATGATTGGAATGAATCAACCACGATCCATCCGAACTCCAAGTCAGTGTACTTCAAAGAATCTAGATCACGTGATGGAAGAGACTGGATGCTACTTGGGAAAGATTGAAGTCTTAAGAAATATGAAGTAGGGAAATTAAACAGTGGATGAATATTTGTAATAGCTTTAAATAACCATAAGAAGGGTAGGTATACGAGAGGATGATGCATTTGTGAAGAACATATTTATTGAAGGACTAATGGATAATCTTCAAATACTGATCAAGTTTTGAGATAATTTTTCAATTAGGGAATCATTGGTGAAAGCACAGATAGTTGAATGTACCTTTAGGCGGAAAAAGTCCCCAACCTACAACTTTAACAAATAAAGACCGGGGATCGAAATGGGATCTTCTAATTTCGGCCGTGTAAGAGGGACAGTGATGGGAAGCTTTTATCCTACCCATATGTACTTAAATTCTACATATAGTTGAAATGAATGAATAATGGAAACCTTAAATCAACAAAAATCAATGTGAAATCAAAGTAAGTGTAGTTCAAAGAATCAAGAGCACTCGCTGGAAGAGACTAGTTGCTACTTGGAAAAGAATTAAAGTCGGACTTTATTTGTATCATGTTCCAACTACGTACTTGTGTGAATAACACTCATACATAAGCGAGAATTCAGAAACAAGGAAATCGCACCATGGATGAATATCCGCAGTATGTTGAACTAACAATGAGTGAAGGGTTTGTATATCAAAGGACTGACGCACAATGTCTAAATGCCGATTAAGGTTAAACATAATGTATCAATATGAGTTACTGGTGAAATAGAGGTTGTTTGAAAGTACCTTCAAGCCAAAAAAGAACCAATCATAAAGCTTTAACAATCAAAGATCTTGGTTTGACTCGGGATCTTCTAACTTGGGTTGAGTAAGTGGGAAAGTGAATGGAAGCTTTGTTCCTTTTCTGAAGTATTCAAATCCGAATTTCAGTCTTAATGAACATAGAATGGTTGGAACGAATCAACCACAGTCTATCTGAACTCCAAGTCAGTGTACTTCAAAGAATCTAGATCATATGATAGAAGAGACTGGTTGCTACTTGGGAAAGATTGAAGACTGAGCATCATTTGTATCATGTTCCAACCATGTACATTATGAAAAACACTAGTACTTAAGAAATATGAAGCAATGAAATTAAACAGTGGATGAATATTTGTAATATCCTGAAATAATCATAAGAAGTGTAGGTATATGAGAGGATGATGCATTTGTGAAGAACCTATTTATTGAAGGACTAATGGATAATCTTAAAATACTGATCAAGTTTTAAGATAATATTTCAATTAGGAACTCATTGGTGAAAGCACGGATAGTTGAATGTACATTTAGGCAGAAAAAGTCCTCAACCTACAACTTTAACAAATAAAGAACGGGGATCGACATGAGATCTTCTAATTTCAGCCATGTAAGAGGGACAGTGATGGGAAGCTTTTATCCTACCAATACATACTCAATTTCTACTTTTAGTTGATATGAATGAAGAATGGAAACCTTAAATCAACAAAAATCAATGTGAAATCAAAGTAAGTGTAGTTCAAAGAATCAAGAGCACTCACTGGAATAGCCTAGTTGCTACTTGGAAAAGAATTAAAGCTGAACTTTATTTGTATCATGTTCCAACTACCCGCTTATTTTAATAACACTCCTAGGTAAGCAAGAATAAAGAAGAAAGGAAATTGCATCATGGATGAATATTCGCAATATGTAGAACTAACCATGACAGAAGGGTTGGTAAATCAAAGGACTAATGTTGAATGTCCAAATGCCTATTAAGGTTAAAATAATGGATGGTTTAAAGTACCTTCACGTGGAAAAATAACCCATCCTAAATATTTAAAAATCAAAGGTCTTGGTTTGACTCAGGATCTTTTAACTTTGGTTGAGTAAGTGGGAAAGTGAATGGAAGGTTTGGTCCTTTTCTGAAGTATTCAAAATTTGAATTTCAGTCTTAATGAAAATAGAATGGCTTAAATGAATCAACCACAATCCATCTGAAATCCAAGTCAGTGCACTTGAAAGAATCTAGGTCATATGATGGAAGAGACTGGTTGCTACTTTGGAAAGATGTAAGACTGAGCATCGTTTGAATCATATTCCAGCCACGTATATGGTGAAAAATCACTTGAGCTTAAGAAATATGAAAAAAGTAAATTCCAGTGTGGATGAATATTTGTAATATCTGAAATAACCATAAAATGGTAGGTATGCGAGAGGGTGATGCATTTGTGAAAACATTTTTATTGAAGGACTAAATGATAATCTTCAAATACCAATTAATCTTCAACATAATGTTTCAATCAGGGACATACTGGTCAAAGCAAGGTTTTTTGAATGTAACTTTAGGCAGAAAAACAATCAATGGCAAAGGTTTGACATGAGATCTTCTAATTTCCTCCGAGTCAGAGGGAAAGTGATAGGAAGCTTTTGTCCTACCCATACGTACTCAAATCCTAATTTTAGTTTCAATGAACGAAGAATGGCAACTTCAAATCAACTTCAAATCAGTGTGAAATCAAATTAAGTGTTGATCAAAGATTCAAGAGCACCTGTTGGAAGAGACTAATTGCTACTTGGGAAATAATTAAGACCGGTATTTATTTGTATCATGTTCTAACTACGTAGTTTATTGAATAAAAATCATAAATAAGCAAGAACTAAGAAGCAAGGAAATTGCACTGTGGATGAATATTTGCAATATCTTGAATTAACCATAAGAGAAGGGTTTGTATGCGAGAGGATAATGCATTTATAAAGAACCTGTATATCAAAGGACTAATGCAGAATATCCAAATATTGATTAAGGTTAAACATAATGTATCAATGTGTGACTTACTAGTGACAGAAAGGTTGGTTCAAATTACCTTCAAGCCGAAAAAGAACCCATCTTAAAGCTTTAACAATCAAAGGTTTTGCTTTTACTCGGGATCTTCTTACTTCGGTTGAGTAAGTGGGAAAGTGAAGGGAAGCTTTGGACATTTTCTGAAGTATTCAAATCCAACTTTCAGTCTTAATAAACTAGAATGGCTGCCACAAATCAGCCGCAATCCATCCAAAATCCAATTAAGTGTACTTCAAAGAATCTAGATCATATGATGGAAGATACTGATTGCCACTTGGGAAAGATTAAAGAACGAGCATCATTTCTATCATTTTCCAACCATGTACTTGATGAAAAAACTCTTGAGCTTAAGGAATATGAGGCAAAGAAATCGTACCTTGGATGAATATTTGCAATATCTGGAAATACAATGAGAAAAGTAGGTATGCGAGAGTATGATGCATTAGTGAAAACCTGTCTGTGGAAAGACTAAAGGAGAATCTTTGATTACGGATTGATCTTAAATATAATGTTTTAATGAGGAACTTATTGGTGAAATCAAGGTTAGTTGAATGTACCTTTCGGCAGCAAAAAATCCCCAACTTACAACTTTAACAATCAAAGGTCCGAGTTTGACATGGGATCTTCTAAATTTTGCCGAGTAAGTATGATAGTGATTAGCTCTTATCCTACCTAGACATATTCAAATCCAACTTTTAGTTACAATGAACAAAGAATGGCAACCTCAAATCAACAAAAAAATATATTTGAAATCCAAGTAAGTGTAGTTCAGAATCAAGAGAACCTGTCGGAGGAGACTAATTTCTACTTGGGAAAGAATTAAGGTCAAGCTTTGTTTTTTTCACGTTCGAACTACGCACTTGTTGGAATAACACTCATAAATAATAAAACAATAAGAAGCAATGAAATTGTACCCTGGATGAATATTCATAATATCTCGAACTAACCATGAGACAAGGGTTGATATACGAGAGGATAATGCATTTCTAAAGAGCTTGTATATCAAAGGACTAATAGAGAATGTCCAAATATTGATTAAGGTTAAACATAATGTATCAATGTGTGACTTATTGGCGAAAGAAAGGTTAGTTTAAAGTACATTCAAGCCAGAAAAATAACCAACCTAAGGCTTTAACAATCAAAGGTTTGGTTTGACTCGGGTTCGTCTAACTTCAGATGAGTAAAAGGGAAAGAGACGGGCAGCTATGGTCCTTTTCTGACATATTCAAATCTAAATTTCAGTCTTAATGAACATAGAATGGCTCCAAAAATCAACAACAATCCATCTAAAATCCAACTAAGTGTACTTCAAAGAATCTAGAGAATTTGATGGAAATGATTGATTTCCACTTAGGAATGATTGAAGACTGGGCTTTATTTGTATCATTTTCCAACCACGTACTTGATTAAAAAACATTCATACTTAAGAAATATGAAACAAAGAAATTGCACCGTGGATGACTATTTGTAATATCTTTAAATAACAATAAGAAGGGTAGGTATGCGAAAGGACGATGCATTTGTGAAGAACCTGTTTATCGAAGGATTAAAGGAGAATCTTCAAATACCGATTGATTTTTAAGATAATTTTTCAATTAGAGATTTTTTTATGGAAAATGAGCTTTATTAATCAAAACATCAACTAGGACACAGTTTAGGTCATCACTCCTTGCCTTTTACATTAAAAAATTTCTAAACCAAACAAATTACTATGTTGTTACCCATTTTTTTCTCCAGTCACACTCAGCTTTGATCATTTGAAGCAGCAGCTCCATCTCTTGGTTCTTGCCTTGAAGTAATATCTTGTTTCTCTCAATCCATATTTGGTATAGGGTAGTGGAATATGTCTGCAGTTTGTTCCATTTCCTCCTTAGCATAAGCTAGTAAAGTTTCCTTTTCAATCCCCTCGGGTTGCAGGGCTCCCCCAACTGCATCTGCTGAAACATGACATTTGTGAAAGGGCATTTAAAGAATAGGTGTTCAACATCCTCTTTCTCTAAGTGATAGAAGCAACATAAATCTCCTCTAGGTATGACTTTGAACCTTACCAGCCTATCCACAATGGATAACCAGCCCTTGAAAAGCATCCACGGGAAGTACCTATATCTAGGTTGTATCTGGGGATGCCACAGTAGCCTTGCCATGTAGTCCTTCTGTGTTCCTCCTTTCTGAATGTTGTAAGCTCTTCTGATGCTAAAGCCTCCATTTCCTTTCACACATTCATCAAGCTGACCAGCCATTTGTATTTTAAGCTTTGTGATTGTTTTCCAGCCCCAGCTATGTGACTCAGACCCCTTATAATTTTTGAAGGACTTGCCCTTGATGTAGTAGGAATGTACCCATTCCACCCAGAGAATGTCCTTTTTGGAGCTGACATCCCAAATAAGTCTACACAGAGATGCCTTGTTCCATAGGGATGGATCTCTCAGACCCCACCCTCCAACTGCCTTTGATCTGCACATTGTATCTCATGCTACTGTAGTAAAGCCTCTTTCTCCCTGTTGCCTGCCCCAGATGAAGTTCCTGCATAGCTCCACTATTTCTTTGTGAATGCTTTCAGGGAGTTTAAAAACACTAGTCCAGTAACCTGTGATGCTCAGGAGGACTGTGTTAACCAGTTGTACTCTACTAGCATAAGACAAGTTCTTGGAATCCCACCTTTTCAGCCTCCCAGTGATCTTCTCCAACAGAATGCTGGAGGTTGATGCCTTCCATTGGATTGAGTTCAGTGGCAGGCTCAAATATTGCAAAGGGAACTCTACTTTTACAATCTACAGTATATCCAGTAACATGTCTTTGTCTTCCTCATTCATTTTGGAGAAGAAAATATGGGATTTCCCCTCATTGACAGCCAGACCAATGGTCTTCTTGAAATTCAACAAAGCCTTTTTCACTCCATGCAGGGATTTGGTGTCAGTAGCAGTAAAGATGATGAGTATGTCATCAGCAAAAAGTAGTATGTGAACTCCCATTTTCTGGCATCTCTGGTGGAAACCAATGTTTTTAGCCTTAAACTATTGATCTAGCATCCTTGTCAAATACTCCATACTGAGGACAAAAAGCAAAGGGGAGAGGAGGTCTCCCTGCTTCACTCCCTTTTTCCCATCAAAAGGTGGAGATAGGGTTCCATTGATTGAGAGGCTGAAAGATGAAGTGGTGACACATCCTCTGATCCATTGTAAGAATAGTCCAGGCATTTTCAACATTTTTAGCCACTAGAACATGAAATCCCAGTTGAGGCCGTCAAAGGCCTTTGATATGTCAACTTTGATAAGGCAGCTTGGCTTCAAATCTTCATGACTGTACTTGTGATTCAGCTCTTGGATTTGCAGAATGTTGTGAACTATATTCCTGTCATTCACAAATGCAGACTGGTTATTTGAGACCAGTGTAGGCATCACCATCCCCAGTCTGGTACATAATATTTTTGTCACCATCTTGTATATGATTGAACAGCAAGAAATAGGCCTATAATCAGCAGGTCTTTGTGGCTGTGGTATTTTTGGAATCAAGCTAATCACTGCTTTACTAAAATAGGTAGGGATTTTGTCACCTTTGAAGTAGCCTTGCACTGCTTGAGTTACTCTCTCACCAATAATGCCCCAAGAATGTTTGAAGAAGTGGCTGGAGTAGCCAGCATGACCTGGAATTTTGCTGGACTTGATACTCTTAAGAGCTGGGAGTACCTCCTGATCCGAGACTGGCCTTATCATTTGGGCTTGCTGCTGTTTTGATAGAACTGGTCTCCCCTTAACCATCTCTGTATTGATCTTCATGTCAGGTATGGTTTCCTGTCCCATTAGACCTTTGAAGAATTTAACCAGGTGGTCCTAAATCATCTACCTTCCATGAACTAACATATCATCAACTGTCAGGGTAACAATATGGTTCGAGTATGTTATGGTCTTCAGCATTGCATAAAATAAGCTTTTAGGTCTATCTCCTTCTTTTAATCACCTCATTTTTCCCTTTGCTTCAGGAATCTATATTCAGCATCTGCCATTGTAATAGCCTCCCTCCTGCTGTCTGCCTCGTTTTTTTGATTTTGTAGTGATGTTGGATGATTTGCCAGCTCCCTTTGATATTTCTCACACTTCTCTTTTGCCCTTGCAGCCCTTTTCTCAATAGCTGAGAATTCAACTTTGTTCAGCTTCTGCAGGGGGGATTCCAGCATGTGCAGTCTCTTAAACAATTGTGTTAGATTTGTGGTTTCCTCCATTTCCCATACAACCTTCACAATTGCCTCAAACTTTGGGAATAATGTCCACATATTGAAGAACTTAAAAGGCTTTGATTTCCTCTTTTGGAACTTTTGTAGTTTCAAAACTAAAGGCATATGATCTGAGGTGCCATTTATCACCACCTGGCATATTGAGTCTATCAGGTGATCCAACCATGCCCTGTTAACCAGGGCACCATCTATTTTGCTATAGATTCTACCATCCTCATTCATCCTATTGGACCATGTGTACTGAGGGCCTATAGTTTTCATTTCATATAACTTCTGATGGAGAACCACTGCTTGGAAGTCATCCAGTTCATGCTGCTGAATTGGACATCCACCTATCCTATCCTCAAAACCAAAAGGGTTGTTGAAATCTCCGATTACCAGCTAGGGTTTATCATCATGTACCACCCCCTTCATAAAACTTCATAAGCTGTTTCTGTCTCTTGGTTGGCTATTTGCATAAACCATAGTAATGTAGCAGACCAGATTTATCCCTTTTACCAAAATCTCCATGTCAAGCCACTGGTCCTCTTTTCTCAAAACCTTGACCTTAAAGTAATCATCTCTCCATGCCACAAAAATTCTTCCACTATCAATGACTAAGCTATTTGTTTCCAAACTCCCATTTAGCCCAATGTTTTCCCACATCTTTTTCATTTTCTCTTTTAACTTTTGTTTCAAAGAAGCCTAGAAAGTTAACTTGGTTGGACAAACAAAACTCTCTAAACTGTTTCTGCTTCACCCCACTATTTACACCTCTGAGATTCCAAGCTAAAATGTTACTTATCAGGTTACCCCCACTTATTCCCCTTCCACTGCATTCTTCCTGATGAGGATCTGAACTGCCAGCCCTGAAACTTTGTAGGAGATCATCTGGCTCCTCAGGGTTTTCCCTGTTCAATGATGCTCTTCTTCTTGTGACATTTTTAAACTCTTATTCCCCCTACTTTTTCTCCAACTGATCCTGGCCACCCTTGGCTTTTGCTGGAACTGTTTTTGTAATTGGCACATAGACCTGTTTCTGGGCTGATTTTGGCATGTCCTTCTTCCTGCATTTCTCTCCCTCATGCCCAATCATGGAACATAAACTACATTTGATTGGAATCCATTCACACACAATGTCCTGACATTGGATCACCTCATTCTCATCCAGATAAGGATTTTGTCAGGATTGTTTTCCCCAGTTCAACCTCCACTAGAACTCTGGCATAGTTCAACCTTTCTACCTCCCTAGTTGCTCTGTCCAGCTTGAGGGGTACTCCTATTGGGCTTAGTATTGTACTTAGGATCTTTGGTTTCCAGCAAACCACATCAAGTTTTGGGAGCTGCAACCAAACATGCACTATTTTAGGGATATCCAAGTCAAGGTTCTATGTCCTTTTTTGGATGATAACTGGTTTGTTGTCAAACAAAATGATCCCCTTTTCTAAAACCTGATTAGTATGTGTTTTTTGAGCAAATTTCACAAGAAAAACCCCCGGTTTTGCGAGCCAAAATTTTACTAAGGTATGGTGCTTCCATATCCTCCTAAAAAACCATTCATCACAGAGAAAGGATGGAAAGCCCCTAGAATTTTACATACTACTGTTGATTCCCAACTCATTGTACTATCGGCCACATCTTCTTTACAGATATTCCCCATTACCAAACCATCAATCTAAATTGGGGTGTATAATTTTACCTCATGTAGCTCATTTTACTCGAAGAGAGCAGTCCAAGGCATTGCCTCATCTTTCCTTTCCCCCCCACAAATATTTGTGTTTTCTTTCTCCACTGGACTTGCTTCTGATTTTCCCTCTGTTCCCTTCCCTTTTGAGTTGCTTGACTGGTTCGGTCTTGGTGGTGTTACCATCCTTGTAACTGCAATTTCACCGGCTACAATCAAGCCTTCACTTGATTCTTGGTCCTCTGGGTCTTCAAGTACAGTTTCCATTCCTTTGACATGATTTTGTTGTTTAGCTACTGAAAAGTCTTGCATTTTGAATTTTACTCTGGGAGCTTTGGGTGCCATAGATGATTCTCATGGCTTGCACTTTCTTCTTTCCACCTGATTTACCCATTTCTGGAGGCAGATTGCCAGAAGTAATCACCAAATCTGGTGGAAGAGAAAGTGGAAGAAGAGAAACACTTAGTCATGGTGTAATCGCCCCCTCAATTTATTTAAAATATGTTATATTAATTAATTAATGAGTAATAATGAGTGACTTATTATTTAAAGTATGGTTGGTTGAAAGTACCTTAAAGCTAAAAAGGAACCCATCATATAGATTTTACAATCAAATCCTACTTTCAGACTTAATTAACATAGAATGGCTTCCACAAATCAACCACAATCCATCTGAAATTGAAGTAAGTGTACTTCAAAGAATCTAGAGCATTTGATGGAGAAGACTGATTGCTACTTGAGAAAGATTAAAGACTGAGCTTCGTTTGTATCATGTTCCAACCATATATTGATGAAAAAATACTCTTACTTAAGAAATATGAAGCAAGGAATCGCACCGTGGATGGATATTTTCATTATTTGGAACTAACCATGAGAAGGGTATTTTTTGCGAGAGAATGAAGCATTTGTGAAGAACCTGTTTATCGAAGGACTAGAAGAGAATCTTCAAATGTCAAATAGGCTTTAACTTAATGTTTCAATGAGGGACTTATTGGTGAAAGAAAGGTCTTTTGAATGATCATTCAGGCATAAAAGACCCCATCCTAAAACTTTAACAATCAAAGGTGAGGGTTGACATGGGATCTTATAATTTCAGCCTAGTAAGAGGGACAATGATGGGAAGCTTTGGTCCTACCCATATGCATTCAAATATTACTTTTAGTTGTAATGAAAATAATAATTGAAACATCCAATCAACAAAAATCAATGTGAAATCAAGGTTAAATAATGTTTTAACAATGAGTGACTTATTGGTTAAAGTAAGGTTTGTTGAAATTACCTTAAAGCTGAAAAAAATCCATCCTATAGCTTTAACAATCAAAGGTCTTGGTTTGAGTCGGGATCTTTTAACTTCGGCTGAGTAAGAGGGAGAGTGAAGGGCAACTTTGGCCCTTTTCAGACATATTCAAATCTGACTTTCAGACTTAATTAACATAGAATGGTTTCCACGAATCAACCACAATCCATCCGAAATCCAAGTAAGTGTACTTCAAAGAATATAGAGAATTTGATGGAGGAGACTGATTTCTACTTGGGAAAGACGGAATATAGAGTTTCTTTTGTATCATGTTCCAACCACGTATTTGATGAAAAACACTTGTACTTAAGCAATATGAAGCAAGAAAATTGCACCCTGGATGAATATTTGCATTAACCGTGAACTAACCATGAGAAGGGTAGTTTTACGAGGGGATGATGCATTTGTGAAGAACCTATTTATCGAAGTACTATAGGAGAATCTTCAAATACCGATTATGCTCCAACATAATGTTTCAATGAGAGACTTATTGGTGAAGCAAAGGTTTGTTGAATGTATCTTCAGACATAAAGGACCCCGTCCAAAAATGTTAATAATCAAAGGACGAAGGTTGACATGGGATCATCTAATTTTGGCCGAGTAAGAGGAGCAACGATGAGAAGCTTTGGTCCTACCCAAACGTATTCAAATCATACTTTTAGTTGTAATGAATGAACAGTGGAAACCTCAAAACAACAAAAATCAATGTGAAATCCTAGTATGTGTAGTTTAAAGAATCAAGAGCACCTTTAGGAAGAGACTATAATTGCTACTTGGGAAAAAAATTAAGACCTGGCTTTTTTTGTATCATGTTCCAAGAAAGTGCTTGTTGGAATAATAGTAGTACGTAAGCAAGCAAAAAGAAGCAAGGAAATCGTACCATGGATGAATATTCGCAATACCTCAAACTAACTATGAGAGAAGGGTTGGCATGCGAAAGGATAATGCATTTCTTAAGAACTTGAATGTCATTGGACTCATGGATAATGTCCAAATACCAATTAAGGTTAAACATAATGTATCAACAATGAGTGACTTATTGGTTAAAGCAAGGTTGGTTGAAAGTACCTTAAAGCTGAAAAAGATCCCATATTATAGCTTTAACAATCAAAGGTCTGGGCTTGACTTAGGATCTTCTAACTTCGGTAGAGTAAGAGGGAAAGTGAAGGGCAGCATTGGTCCTTTTCAGGCGTACTCAAATCTGACTTTCAGTCTAAATTAACATAGAATGGCTGCCATGAATCAACCCCAATCCATTCGAAATCCAAGTAAGTTTATTCCAAAGAATCTAGAGTATTTGATTGAGAAGACGGATTACTACTTGAGAAACATTGAAGACTAAGCTTCATTTGTATCATGTTCCAATAAGGTACTTGATGAAAAAACACTCGTACTTAAGCAATGTGAAGCAAGTAAATTGTACCGTGAATGAATATTTGCATTATTTGGAACTAACCATGAGAAGAGTAGTTTTGCAAGGGGATGATGAATTTGTGAATAATCTGTTTATCAAAAGACTATAGTCTTCAACATAATGCTATAATAAGGGAATTATTGGTAAAAGAAAGGTTTGTTGAATGTTCCTTAAGGCATAAAAGACCCCATCCCAAAACATTAACAATCAAAGGCTGGGGGTTGACATGGGATCCTTTAATTTTGGCCGAGTAAAAGGGACAACAATGGGAAGTTTTGATCCTACCCAGACGGATTCAAATTTTACTTTTAGTTGTAATGAACAAAGTATGGCAATCTCAAATAAACAAAAATCAATGTGAAATCCAAGTAAGTGTAGTAAAATGATTCAAGAGTACCTTCAGTAAGGGACTATAATGGCTAATTAGGATAAAATTTACACAGGGATTTTTTGGTATTATGTTCCAACTATGTACTTGTTGGAATAATACTCATACGTAAGCAAGCACTAAGATGTAAGGAAATCACATCATGGATGTGTATTCAAAATATCTCAAACAAACCATGAGAGAATGGTTGGTATGCGAGAGGATAATGCATTCATGAAGAACTTGAATGTCAAAAGACTAATGAATAATTTCCAAATACCGATTAAGGTTAAATATAATGTATAAAAAATGAGTGACTTATTGGTTAAAGCAAGGTTGGTTGAAAATACCTTAAAGCCAAAAAAGAACCCATACTATAGCTTTAATAATCAAAGGTCTTGGTTTGACTCGGGATTTTCCAACTTCGACTGAGTAAGAGGGAAAGTGAAGAGCAGCGTTGGTTCTTTTAAGGCATACTCAATTATGACTTTCACTCTAAATTAACATAGAATGGATGCCATGAATCAACCCCAATCCATCCAAAGTCCAAGTAAGTGCACTTAAAAAAATCTAGAGAATTTGATTGAGAAAACTGATTGTTACTTGAGAAAGATTGAAGACTGAGATTTGTTTGTATCATGTTCCAACCACGTACTTAATGAAAAATCACTCGTTCTTAAGCAATATGAAGCAAGGAAGTCTGACCGTGGATGAATATTTGCATTATCTTGAAATAACAATGAGAAGGGTAGTTTTACGAGAGGATGATGCATTTGTGAAGAATATGTTTATCATAAGAATATAGGAGAATCTTAAAATACTGATTAGGCTTCAATATAATGTTTAAATAAGAGACTTATTGGTGAAAGCATAGTTTGTTGAATTCACCTTCAGTCACAAAATACCCCATCTTAAAACTTTAACAATCAAAGGCCGAGGTTTGGTATAGGATCTTCTAATTCCGGCCAAGTAAGAGGGACAATGATGGAAAGCTTTGGTCCTACCCAGATGTATTCGAATCTTACTCTTAGTTGTAATGAACGAATAATGGCAACCTCAAATCAACAAAAATCAATGTGAAATCAAAGTAAGTTAAGTTCAAAGAATCAAGAGCATTTTCGGGAAGAGACTATAATTGCTGATTGGGGAAAAAATTAAGACTGGGCTTTTTTGTATTATGTTCTAACCAGGTACTTATTGGAATAACACTCATTTGTAAGATAGCAATAAAAATGAAGGAAATTGTACCATGGATGAATATGCACAATATCTCGAACTAACCATGAGAGAAGGGTTAGTATGCTAGAGGATAATTCATTTATGAAGAACCTGAATGTAAATCAAAGGTCTTGGTTTGACTCAGGATCTTCTAACTTCGGCTGAGTAAGAGGGAATGTGAAGGGCAGTATTGGTTATTATCAAACGTATTAAATCTGAATTTTAGTCTTAATTAACATAGAATAGCTGCAATGGATCAATCACAATCCATTCGAAATCTAAGTAAGTGTCCCTCAAAGAATCTAGATGTAGAAGATTGATTGCTATATGAGAAAGATTAAGTACTTGAGAAAGGTTCATTTTTATCATGTTCCAACCACGTACTTGATTAAAAAACAATCGTACTTAAGGAAATCACACCGTGGATAAATATTTGCATTACCTGGAATGAACCATGAGAAGGGTAGTTTTTCAAGATGATGATGTATTTCTGAAGAACCTGTTTATCGAATGACTAAAGGAGAATCTTCAAATACCGATTAGGCTTTACTGTAATGTTTCAATCAGGGAATTCATGGTGAATGCAAGGTTTTTTGAATGTACCTTCATGCATAAAATATCTCATCCTAAAACTTTAACAATCAAAAGCCGGGGGTTGACATGGGATCTTCCAATTTTGGCCTAGTAAGAGGAACAACAATGGGAAGCTTTGGTCCTACCCATACATATTCAAATATTACTTTTAGTTATAATTAATAAAGAATGGAAACCTCTAATCAACAAAAATCAATGAGAAATCCGAGTAAGTGTAGTTCAAAGAATCAAGAAAACCTTGCGGAAGAGACTATAATTGCTAATTGGGAAAAGATTAAGACCGGGCTTTTTTTGTATCATGTTCCAACCGCGTACTTGTTGGAATAAAATTCTTACATAAGCATGAAATGAGATGAAAGTAAATTGCCCCAAGGAAGAATGTTCGCAATATCTCAAACTAACCATGAGAGAAGGGTTGGTATGCGAGAGGATAATCCATTTATGAAGAACTTGAATGTCAAGGTACTAATGCAGAATGTCCAAATAACGATTAGGGTTAAGCATAATGTATCAGTAATGAGTGACTGATTGGTTAAATCAAGGTTGGTTGAAAGTACATTAAAAGTAAAAAAACCATCTTGTAGCTTTAACAATCAAAGGTCTTAGTTTGACTTGGGATCTTCTAACTCCGGCTAAGTAAAAGGGAAAGTGAAGGGTTAATTTAGTCATTTCAGACATATTCAAATCTGAATTTTACTCTTAATTAACGTAGATTGGCTACTTCGAATCAACCACAATCCATCAGAAATCCAAGTTAATATACTTCAAAGAATCTAGAGCATTTGATGGAGGGGACTTATTGCTACTTGGGAAAGATTGAAGACTAAGCTTCTTTTGTATCATGTTTCAACCATGTACTTAATGAAAAACCTGTCGTACTTAAGAAATATGAAGCTAGGAAATTTCACCATATATGAATATTTGAATTATCTGGAACTAACCGCGAGAAGGGTAGTTTTATGAGAGAACGATGAATTTGGGAAGAACCTGTTTATCGAAAGATTAAAGGAGAATCTTCAGATACCAATTAGGCTTCAACATAACGTTTTAATGAGGAACGTTTTGGTGAAGGAAAGGTTTGTTGAATGTACCTTCAAGCACAAAAGACCCTCTATCCTAAAACATTAACAATCAAAGGCCAAGGGATAACATGAGATCTTCTAATTTTGCCGGAGTAAGAAAAGCAACGATGAGAAGGTTTGGATCTACTTAGATGTATCCAAATCTTACTTTTAGTTGTAATGAATGAACAGTGGAACCTTAAATCAACAAAAATCAATGTGAAATCCGAGTAAGTGTAGTTCAAAGAATCAAGAGCACCTTCAGGAAGAGACTATAATTGTTAATTGGGAAAAAATTAAGACCGAGCTTTTTTTGTATCATGTTCCAACCACGTACTTCTTGGAATAACACTCTTAGGTAAGGAAGCAATAACAATCAAGGAATGTCATTTCTAAAGAACTTGAATGTCAAAGGACTAATGGAGAATGTCTAAACACCGATTAAGGTTAAACATAATGTATAAATAATGATTGACTTATTGGTTAAACCAAGGTTAGTTGAAAGTACCTTTAAGACGAAATAGAACCCATCTTATAGCTTTAACAATCAAGGGTCTTGGTTTGACTCTAGATATTTTAACTTCGGCTAAGTAAAAGGTAAAGTGAGGAGCAGTTTTGGTCCTTTTCCAACATATTAAAATTCAATTTTCAGACTTAATTAACATAGAATGGCTGCCAAGAATCAACCACAATCCATCCAAAATCCAAGTGTACTTCAAAGAATATAGAGAATTGGATGGAGGAGACTGATTGCTACTTGGGAAATACTAAAGACTAAACTTATTTTGTATCATGTTCCAACCACTTACTTGATGAAAAAAAGGACCCCATCTTAAAATTTTAACAATCAAATGCCAAGGGTTGACATGGGATCTTCTAATTTTGGCCGAGTAAGAGGGACAACGATGGGAACCTTTGATCCTACCCAAAAGTATTCAAATCTTAGATTTATTTGTAATGAACGAAGAATGGCAACTTCAAATAAAAAAATCAATGTGAAATCCATGTAAATGTATTTCAAAGAATCAGGAGCACTTTCGGGAAGTGAATATAATTGCTACATGGGAAAAATATTAAGACTAGTCTTTTTTTAATCATGTTCCAACCACATACTTGATTGAAGAACACCGTACCTAAGCCAACAATAATAAGCAAGGAAATTTCATCATGGATGAATATTCGCAATATTTCGAACTAAACACGAGAGACGTGTTGGTATGCGAGAGGATAATGCATTTTCTGAAGAACTTGAATGTCAAAGGACTAATAGAGAATGTCCAATTATCGATTAAGGTTAAATATAACATAAGAAAAATAACAGACTTATTGGTTAAAATAAGGTTGGTTGAAAGTACCTTAAAGCCGAAAAGGAATCAATCTTGTAGCTTTAACAATCAAAGGTATTGGTTTGACTCGGGATCTTCTAAATTTAGCTGAGTAAGAGGGAAAATGAATGACAGCTTTGGTCCTTTTTAGTCTTTATCAAATCCTACTTTATGTCTTAACTAATATAGAATGCCTTCCACAAATCAATCACAATCAAACCGAAATCAAAGTAAGTGTACTTCAAAGAATCTAAAGCATTTGATGGAGGAGACTAACTGCAACTTGGGAAAGATTGAAAACACAACTTAATTTGTATCATGTTTCAACCATTTACTTGATGAAAAAACACTTGTACTTAAGCAATATGAAGCAATGAAATTGCACCGTGAAAGAATATTTACATTATCTATAACTAACCATGAGATGGGTAGTTTTGCGAGTGGATGATTCAATTATGAAGAACCTGTTTATCGAAGACCTAAATAAGAATCTTTATATTCCGATTTGGCATCAACATAATGTTTTAATGAGAGACTTATTGGTGAAAGCAATGTTTGCTGAATGTACCTTCAGGCATAAAAGCCACCATCTAACAACTTTAACAATCAAAGGGCGAGGTTCGACATGGGATCTTCCAATTTCGGCCGAGTAAAAGAGACAATGATGTGAAGCTTTGGTCCTACCCAGATGTATTCAAATATTATTTTTAGTTGTAATGAACAAATTGAAACCGAAAATCAACAAAAATCATTGGGAAATAGAAGTGAGTGTAATTCAAAGAATCTAGAGCACCTTCGGGGAGAGACTATAATTGCTACTTGGGAAAAATTAAGTCTGGGCCTTTTTTGTGTCATGTTCCAACCACGTTTTTAATGGAATAAAACCGTACCTAATCAAGAAATAATAAGCAAGGAAATCACACTATGGATTAATATTAACAATATCTCAAACTAACCATGAGAGAAAGGTTGGTATGCTAGAGGATAATGCATTTCTGAAGAACTTGAATGTCAATGGACTAATGGAGAATGTCCAAATACCAAATAAGGTTAAACATAATATATGAACAATGGGTGAATTATTGTTTAAAGAAAGGTTGGTCAAAAGTACCTTAAAGCCGAAAAGAAACCCATCCTATAGCTTGAACAATTAAAGAACTTGGGTTAACTCGGGATCTTCTAACTTCGGTTGAGAAAGATGGAAAGTGAATGGCAGCTTTGGTCCTTTTCAGTTGTAATCAAATCCTACTTTCAGTCTTAATTCATATAGAATGGATTCCACAAATCAACAACAATCCGTCCGAAATCAAAGTAAGTGTACTTCAAAGAATCTAGAGCATTTGATAGAGGACACTAACTGTAACTTGGGAAATATTGAAGACTGAATATCATTTGCATCATGTTTATGAAGCATGATGCAAAAACACTTGTACTAAAGCAATATGAAGCAAGGAAATTGCACCGTGGATGAATATTTGCATTATTTGGAACTAACCATGAGATTGGTAGTTTTGCGAGAGGATGATGCATTTGTGAAGAACCTGTTTATCGAAGGACTAAATGTTAATCTTTAAATACCAATTTGGCTTTAACATAATGTTTCAATGAGGCAATTATTGGTGAAATCAAGGTTTGCTAAATGTACCTTCAAGCATTAAAGACCCTCGTACAACTTTAATAATCAAAGGGCGAGGTTTGACATAGGATCTTCCAATTTTGGCCGACTAAGAGAGACAATGGTGTAAAACTTTGGTCCTACCCAGATGTTTTCAAATATTATTTTTAGTTGTAATGAATGAAGAATGGCGACATCAAATAAACAAAAATCAATGTGAAATCCAAGTAATTGTAGTTCAAAGAATCAGGAGCACCCTCGGGGAGAGACTATAATTGCTACTTGCGAATAATTAAAACGGTGGCTTTTGGGTATCATGCTCCAACCATGTTCTTAATGGAATAACATTGTACCTAGAGCATTTGATAGAGGGAACTAACTGCAACTTGGGAAAGATTAAAGACTGAACTTATTTTGTATCATGTTCCAACCACTTACATAATGCAAAAGCAATTTTGCTTAAACAATATGAAGCAAGGAAATCGCACTGTGGATGAATATTTTCATTATTTGGGACTAACCATGAGATGGGTAGTTTTACGAGAGGATGATGCATTTGTAAAGAACCTACTTATCGAAGGACTAAATGATAATATTTAAATACCAATTTGGCTCTAACATAATGTTTCAATGAGGCAATTACTGGTGAAAGCAAAGTTTGCTAAATGTACCTTCAGGCATTAAAGACTCTATCGTACAACTTTAACAATCAAATGGCGAGGTTTGACATGGGATCTTCCAATTTCGGCCGAGTAAGAGGGACAACGATGTGAAGCTTTTGTCCTACCCAGACGTATGCAAATATTATTTTTAGTTGTAATGAATGAAGAATTGCAACCTCAAATCAACAAAACACAATGTGAAATCAAAGTAAGTGTAGTTCAAAGAATCAAGAGCACCTTCGGGGAGAGACTATAATTGCTACTTGGGAAAAATTAATACTGAATCAACAAAACACAATGTGAAATCAAAGTAAGTGTAGTTCAAAGAATCAAGAGCACCTTCAGGGAGAGACTATAATTGCTACTTGGGAAAAATTAAGACTGGGCCTTTTTGTATCATGTTCCAACCACATTCTTGATGGAATAATACCATACCTAATAAAGATATAATAATAAAGGAAATCACACCATGGATGAATACTCGTAATATCTCGAACCACGTTCTGGGGAAAATTAAGATTGGGCATTTTTTGTATCATGTTCTAACCACATTCTTGATGGAATAAAACCATACCTAATCAAGAAATAATAAGCAAGGAAATCACACCATGGATGAATATTGCAATACCTCGAACTAACCACGAGAGAAGGGTTGGTATGTTACATGTTAATGCATTTCTGAAGAACTTGAATGTCAAACGACTAATGGAGAATGTCCAAATACCAATTAAGGTTAAACATAATATATTAACAATGAGTGAATTATTGGTTAAATAAAGGTTGGATGAAAGTACTTTAAGGCCGAAAAGAAACCTATCCTATAGATTGAACAATCAAAGGACTTGGGTTGACTCGGGATCTTCTAACTTTGGCTGAGAAATCAAAGGCTTCCACAAATAAACCACAATCCGTCTGAAATCAAAGTAAATGTACTTCAAAGAATCTAAAACATTTGATATAGGAGACTAACTACAACTTTGGAAATATTAAAGACCGAACTTCATTTGTATCATGTTCAAACCACTTAAATGATGCAAAAGCACTTGAACTATAGCAATTTGAATCAAGGAAATCACACCGTGGATGAATATTAGCATTATTTGGAACTAACAGTGAGATGGGTACTTTTGCGAGAGGATGATACATTTGTGAAGAACCTGTTTGTTGAAGGACTAAATGATAATCTTTAAATACCAATTTGGCTTTAACATAATGTTTCAATGAGGTAATTATTGGTGAAAGCAAGGTTTGCTGAATGTACCTTTAGGCATTAAAGACTCTATCGTACAACTTTAACAATCAAAGGCCAAGCTTTTACAGAGAATCTTCCAATTTCGGCCAAGTAAGAGGGACAACGATGTGAAGCTTTGGTCCTACCCAGAATTATTCAAATTTTATTTTTAGTTGTAATAAACGAAAAATGGCAACCTCAAATCAACAAAAATCAATGTGCAATTCAAGTAAGTGTGGTTCAAAGAATCAAGAGCACCTTGGGGGAGAGACTCTAATTGCTATTGGGGAAAATTAAGACTGGCCATTTTTTGTATCATGTTCCAACCACGTTCTTGATGGAATAAAACCATACCTAATTAAGAAATAATAGGCAAGGAAATCACACCGTGGATGAACATTCGCAATACCTCGAGCTAACCAAGAGAAAAGGGTTGGTATGATACTTGTTAATGCATTTCTGAAGAACTTGAATGTCAAACGACTAATAGAGAATTTCCAAATACCAATTAAGGTTAAATATAATATATTAACAATGAGTGAATTATTGGTTAAATAAAGGTTGGATGAAAGTACTTTAAGGCCGAAAAGAAACCCATCCTAAAGATTGAACAATCAAAGGACTTGGGTTGACTCGGGATCTTCTAACTTTGGCTGAGAAAGATGGAAAGTGAATGGTAGCTTTGGTCCTTTTCAGTAGTAATCATATCTTCCATTCATTCTTAATCAATATAGAATGGCTTCCACAATAAACCACAATCCGTCTGAAATCAAAGTAAATGTACTTCAAAGAATCTAAAGCATTTCATTGAGGAGACAAATTGCAAGTTTGGAAATATTGAAGACTGAACTTCATTTGTATCATGTCCAACCACTTAAATGATGCAAAATGACTTGTACCATAGCAATTTGAAGCAAGGAAATCGCACCGTGGATGAATATTTGCATTATTTGGAACTAACAATGAGATGAATAGTTTTGCGAGAGGATGATACATTTGTGAAGAACCTGTTTGTCGAAGGACTAAATGATAATCTTTAAATACCAATTTGGCTTTAACATAATGTTTTAATGAGGTAATTATTGGTGAAAGCAAGGTTTTCTGAATTTACCTTTAGGCATTAAAGACTCTATCGTACAACTTTAACAATCAAAGGCCAAGGTTTTATATAGGATCTTCCAATTTCGGCAAAGTAAGAAGGACAAAGATGTGAAGCTTTGGTCCTACCCAGAATTATTCAAATATTAATTTTAGTTTTAATGAACGAAAAATGGCAACCTCAAATCAACAAAAATCAATGTGAAATTCAAGTAAGTGTAGTTCAAAGAATCAAGAGCACCTTCGGGGAGAGACTATAATTGCTTCTGGAGAAAATTAAGACTAGACATTTTTTGTATCATGTTCCAACCACGTTCTTGATGGAATAAAACCATACCTGATCAATAAACAATAAGCAAGGAAATCACACCATGGATGAATATTCGCAATACCTCGAACTAACCACGAGAGAAGGGTTGGTATGCTACAAGTTAATGCATTTCTGAAGAATTTGAATGTCAAACGACTAATGGAGAATGTCCAAATAAAAATAAAGGTTAAACATAATATATTAACAATGAGTGAATTATTGGTTAAATAAAGGTTGGATGAAAGTACTTTAAGGCCGAA
>JAULKM010107671.1:0-23856 GCA_032355605.1 Rubia tinctorum | reverse complement strand
GTCGGCCGGAAATTAAGGGGGGGCGGCACCCGGTGGCTACCGGCCCCCCTCGCCCTAATTTTCGGGCCACCGAAACGTAGGGGTGGCGCCCCCCCCCCCCCCCCCCCCCCCCACTCCCTGGTTCCGCCAATGACCCCACCTCTTTGTTGCTCGCTCATGCCCCACCGGTTTCTCCGCCTTCCTCCGTAGCTCACAATCTCTGCAACTAATATTCTAAAACAGACACAATTCCAGTGATGTGAGCAAGGTAGTGTGAAATCAAACTGACACACTCCTTTTGGGGTGTGTTTATACTTATAGGTCGTTGCATTAGCTTGTTCTATTCTAGCAGCATTTAGAAAATAGGAAAGTCTATGATCGGATTAGGTTTATTCTATGATCAACCTTCTTGGTCTGCTTGTTGTGGGATGGACCAATCAGGTGCGTTCTTTGAGGTACAAACATATTGGTAGTTTTGCATTAAATTAAAATTTCCATCGTCTTTGAAGAGTTTGTTTGGGTCCATGAAGTTCTTAAACGGGTAAAACGAGTTACCTCGTTACATTGCAACGTGTAAACAAACAAATGCAGTGCCTAATTCAAAATGAACAATTAACAACGAATGAACATAAAAAGTCACACACAATAAAACTAACAAGTAACACAATGAATGCTAATAAACGTAACATATATGAATGCTAATGCAGCCCTCATTTAAAATTAACAATCAACCACACAAATGAAAGAAATAAAGTCATATATAGTACAACTAACAGGTAGACACTTGATACTAACAAATGCAACATGTAAGCAAACAAATGCAGTTCTGAATTCAAAATGAACAATAAACAACGAATGAAGATAAAAAGTCGTATAGAGTAGAACTAACAAGTGCACAATGAATATTAACAAATGCAACATGTGAACAAACAAATGCAGTTCCGAATTCAAAATGAACAATCAACAACGAATGAACATAAAAATTAATACAGAGTAGAACTAACAAGTACACAATGAATGCTAATAAACAAAACATATAATGATACAAATGAAGTTCCAAATTCAAAATGAACAATCAACCACAAATGAAAACATAAAATCATACACAGTACAACTAACTAGTATACACTGAATACTAACAAATGCAACATGTAAGCAAACAAATGCAGTTCCTAATTCAAAATATTAACAATCAACAACAAATGAAAATAAAAGGTCACACACAATATAACAAACAAGTACGCAATGGATGCTAACAAAGGCAATGTATAAGCAAACAAATGCATTTCCTAATTCAAAATAATCAATCACCAACAAATGAAAACAAAAAATCATACACAATACAACTAGCTAGTACACACTAAATGCTAACAAATGCAACATATAACTAAACAAATGCATATTATAACATCAACCTCACACAAATGCAGAGCTTTACTTATGCATAATTTAAACTAACATATACATAAATTTACTAAACAAACGCAATTTCAATTTAAAAATTAACAATCAACACCAACTTTGCAAACATTTGCTATTAGTAAAGAAGACGTCAAAAAGCTAAAGAACATTGCCAGAAATGTTGAGAAAATAGTTCTTCATTTCTTGTCTCCTCGACCGGCTTTTTCATCGAGTCCTTAGGATTGAAGTAACCAAAAACACATCTCATATTAACCAGTGCCGTAATCCGGTCAGGCCAGAATGAGCAAAAGCACCACGCGAAGATAGTGGCCCAATCGTGCCAGACTAAAAACACCTCCACGCCGAGGTTGTTCAACAGCGCCACCAAATCTCTGACAATGTGAGACGTCGAGTAATTAGCGGCGCTCGGTGGCGCGTCATTGTCTCTGTAGCCGTGGAGGTTGGGAGCAATTGTGCGGTAGCCTTTGGAGGCGGGGTACAAAATCTGGGGATGGAAGAGTGGATGTATTGGAGCAGCGACGGAATGCACAATGGTGGTGGTGGGATTCTATAGGAGGGGAAGAGTGAAATCTTGAGATGGGCAAGTCATAGCATATTGGATTATTTTTACATAAAGTCCTCAATTATTTTGTTAATTATAAAATAAAATTCCTTTTTCAATCAACCCACTGACCTAAATAATCCCTTAAAAATGGTAGATTTTTTAGACTATCTCCTAAAACACAAGGGGTCAGTTAAATAGATCATCGCCGTATTTTTAAGGGCCCAAATAAAACATCACGAAATCTTGTTTTAAAAAGGCTAAATTTTAGGCAGGGATCATCATGCATTTATGGAGATATGGAAAGGAATGTAAGAAGATGAAGTTTTATGTTGATTTTTGCAGAAAAACCCTTAACTAAAATTTACACTGTCTCACAGGAGACCGTCTCATAAAACATATACTCAAAATTAAATTAACAAAAAACATAACATTCACCTAGACGAAACCAACATTAATATTTGTCACGATTTACAAACTTCTAGCGACAACGAGTTCCGAATTACTCTAAAAATTTAATGGAACATTTTTTTGCGCCGATCTTATTTTTTGGGATTAATAGATAAACTATTCGACCATATCCAGTACTTCATAGTCAAGAGCTGATCGAAGACTCCAAACTAGATCTTGCATTGTCAGATCGAATTGTTCCTCCATCTGCCATAAATATTCATCTTAATCTATTAAAAATTGAATAACTAATGACCCAAAAATTATCAGAACTTTCTCAGAAATATAATTCTCACCTCGGCAATAATGGTGACGTCAAGAGCCAAGCTTCCAAATGTTGCGATACTAGTATTAGTGATAGCAAGATTGAGCCTCTCCACCTCCAATAGTAATTTAACCAACACCCCTTTATGATTTTCACATTGTACTTTCACAAGAACTGTCTTATCACAACATTTTACTTCGATTTCAGGGAATAATTGCTTATATTTCAATCTTTCGTTAGAAGACGACGACCCTACGTCTTCTTCATCGGCTAGCAAGGGCAGAGATTTCACCAGCGACACGGATTCAATTGTTTGTTTTTTGGCTTGTTCCTCTAGTGTTTTTACTCTGTCTTTGAGTTGTTTCAAATATGTTATGGCATCTCCAAGAACTGAAGTTTTATCCATCTGCCAACAATGTCATGATACAAAAATTAAAGCCTTTTATGCTACAATTAATATTGAAAGAACTTAATTACGCGGTTCATTTTTGTAAAGTTGATTAAGTTCGTACTCACTAATTAAATTAGCTTAGTTTAAAGTTCAAATTTTACTGTATAAAATCTTTAGCTTGGACACAGTCTAGTTATTCCCGCCACTCTCTCCACTACAAATCAAAATTAAAAGGTTGTTCGCCAGCCTTGGGCGCACCGGCTAACCGACACCACAGCTATTTCCGGAGTTGTAAGTCACGGTAGCCCAACACCAGGAACATGTGGCGGGGCCGTACTCGTGTGTTGCACAAGGGACTCTCGGCTATTAGACCAAGGACATCCCCACAATGCGCTCAACGAGCTTCGAACCCGGGGTTCCCCCTTGAAATTCCACCCTCCCAACCACTGGGGTACACCCGTGGTTGTACAAATCAAAATTAAAGAATGGCTGGTTGAAGACCTTCATAATGTGGACGAATATGTCACATGCAGAAACCAATTGCAAACACTTCATCAGATCTTAATCTTACAAGTGATTTAATTTCAAGTGATCAAAAGAGAAAATTAGCAGTTCACAAAAATCATCAATTGGGCAACATATATACTCCATTCGTCTTAGGGTAAGGGTTCTATTTCCTTTTTGCACGTGCAATTATGCATATTGATGTGACATGGAAAAATGGGATTGAAATGATCCGGTCAAATTTCAACCGTAAATTTAAGTCAAAATAAGTAATAAAAACTTTTGGTTGGATCAGAAGAAAATAAAAATTAGGAATCTTATACAGGGATAGAGGGAGTACGAGAAACAATTGCTATAAAACTCTAAAATGATTATAGATAATTCTTGAAAACAGTAAAAAAATGGAAGAACAAACTTTAGACTAGGACGTAGGGAGTACCTTCTTGAGGCCCGGAACAATGGCGGAAAGAGCCATGAACCGTTGGCTGAGCTGCTCCCGCCTCTTCCTTTCAGCTAGGATGTGATCATAAGTCTGGGAAGCCGGCCGTGCACGCCGGCCGCCGGTCTTCTTAACTTTGGGCGCTTGTTCTTGAGCCGCACTTTTACTAGCCTCATCAAGGCTAGTAAACGAAGTACGAGATGTCAAAACCTCAGAAACCACATCATCCTCAGCGTTTAACCTGGGATCACCAAAAGTCAGAATGATAGGAGTGCGGTCTTTGTTAGAACGCTTCAGTTGCTTGGCCGGACGATGATCGTGAACTTCTGTCGGCACTGGAACACCTCCGATCACAACATTGTGAAGAGGTTCTGGAGATTGAGAGCTTCCATTAATGTTAATGCTATTGGTGTTGACGGGTGCACAATATTCTTCGAGATCGAAGAAATCCATCATTTGTTCATATGGATTGATGCTGAATGGATCCTCCTATATATATGATGAAATTGTGTCAGGAATTTGTAATTAAATTGAAGAGAGAGAGTATGAGTTTTTGAAGTGCTTGATCATAAAGATTTTGTGGATCAGATGGAGAGTTATGTTCTTGAAGGGCTTTATTATTTTAGTGACTGAGGGCCCAAACTGGCCTACATGGCCGAAGTCTCACTGTCTTTATCCCCACTATTTTTATCTGAGGTCTTCCGTCATCGTTATTTTTTGTCCGCGGTCTCTAGCTTGATGACAGCCCCGGTTTTATCGGAAAGTGTTTGCTTTAATCTCCCAACTTGATGATTATACAAGGGTCTCATTTATAATTATTTTGCTATATGTATAGAAAAAAATATACTTCACGTGTTCTAATTAGGAGCCACTGAAAATAAGGTCCCATTTTACAATAATTACATGACAAAGTGTTGTGAAAGATCGCTCTTTCATAGGTATATGGAAATATGTGGTTGGATTATAATTATTGAAAGGTAAAATGTTTTATTTGCAAGATTAAAATTTTATTATTCAACATGCAGTGGTCATAAGTTTATGCCTCGATTAATGCAACCCAAAAATTTCATCTTAATTTTTTTAGTTTGAAATTTAAACCTTGATCTTCCATAAATTATTGAAAGATCATTTTACAAGAGACGAACTTTTATTACATATCGTAAATTTTTTATGGGGCATATTCTTCTAATTTACTTCAAACGCCTAAAATGTTAGGCCCGACCCTACTAGATGATAAAATTTTAAGATAGTGAAAGTTTAAGGAAATATGGCACAAGTTGATGGACAGACTACAAAAAATTTAACATGAAAAATACATATATTTTTAATATAAATATTGTAATTATGAGTTAAAATATGTAATAAAGTGTTTATAAATGTGAAAATATAAGAAATGTTAGATAAAATTTACAATATTTTATTTAAAAATAATTTATTTATATTAAAAAGTTTAGTGTTTAATTTAATAAATGCAGTAAAGAAGATAAAATATATCCCCTCTGTTTCATTGGATGTGGCACACTTTTCTTTTTTTAGTTATTTTTATGAATTTGACACACTTTCATTTTATGCCAAGATTCCATCAATTTCATCCACTCATTTTACTTTTCTCGTTCTAAATTCATTTTCATCTATTCATTTCATTTACCTAAATCCAAGCACATAAGGTTATGATGACACATTCATCGAAACAGAGGTTGTACAAGAGGTTGTCCATAGTTTAAGCACATATCACCTGTTAGGAAACCTACTCTTTTAGTGTCAAAGTCTCAGGAAAAGTAGTCGATCCATAAATGGGCACGTCACTTTATATTTTGACTCGAAAGTGTATGTTTCAAATTTTTCTTATTGAATTTTATAAGTTAAAACATGCAATAAGATGTGTTTGAACGTGAAAATCTAAATAATATTATGGAGCATATAAAATATATATATATAACATTTTACTTTAAAAATACTTTATTTATATTTAATATTCCAGTGTTTAATTTAACAAATGCAGTGTACTAGTTTAAAAAATAAAATATACTGTCCATAACTAAAAGGCAGGCCACCTGTTAGGTGACCTACTCTTTTCTTTAGGGTGTGTTTGGTGACATTGTGATTATAAACAAAACTGTCTTCTTTTGAAAATTGGTCGAAACTAGTTTCTCCTTTTCCCCGAAAAATAATTTCTGTTTTTAAAATAAACAATTTAAGAGAAGCGTACCAAACACTTATGTTTATTATATAATCAAACATTTAAAACCCTATTAAACACACTCTTAGTATCTCTATTCATTTAGATTCTAACACTTCCTTTTCAAAACGCGTTATTAATACTTTCATTTTTCCCCATAAATAATGTAATGCTACTTAATAATATAATACCTTAATAAATTTCAATCTTCTTATCTTCTATGTATAGAACTACACATTATCTTCTATACATACAACTACACACTATTATTATGCTTTGTTTTTTTTCACCGAAGTTACAATGAAATGAACTAAATTTATAGAAAAATGAAAAAATATATTAATACAATTAAAATAAATTAAAATTATACCTAGTCAAATTTAACTAAACTAAACTAAAAATATTGGAACTAAACATAAGAAAAAATAAATGAATTAAAATAAATTTTATTAAACATGAATTAAAGTAAATTGAATTAATTTGAAGTGTAGTTAAGATGAAATAATATATAGTTAATCATCGTTATGATTTTTTTAAAAAAAATTATGTTGTATGACTGTACGGAAATAAAAAAATGGATTATAGGAGTACTGTATTATATTAATGGAAAGTATCAGTACAGAAGAAAAGAAAATGGAGTAGATAAATAATGTGGAAGAAAATCAAGTACCCCACACGCATCAAACCAACGGTTTCTTACCATTTCAGAGAACCAAGAAGTGGCCATGGTTTCCATGTCACTGAGAAGCTTGATACAACTTTCGATCTGCTCATATTGGACAAACAGACAAAACAAATATATAAAACAGTCCGACAAATCATCCTGCAACCTTCCAAAAATCAGAATTATACAAATTTCTAGGTGTTTTGTAAGATCCACGCAACACGTGCAATTAATTTAGAAGCTACCAACCTTGGTGGAAGTGAAGTTAATGAAACTTGAAAGAATGGTGAGAACTGAGAAGTGGGGGGGCATATTATATAGGGCTCAGAGAGGTTTGGAGCAATGACTGAATGTGTAAAGACATTTGATTGCAGCGCTTCAAAAGACACCTTAAGCGCTCCATGCATGGCATATTGCGTAGGGCTGAAGGCCATAAAGGGAGCGGCAGAGAGCGGGACTCAACATTTATGCCCTCCGCTGTCTGCTTCACACCACACTTTTGTCTCTTCCTTTCTGAACTTAGTCATTTTGCCCCGGATTGGAGCATTTTTTCCCCCTGAATTCCAAAATGTCCTTTATCAATTATTATGATATCATAAAGATGGTATCTCTAACAGGTTTTTTTGTTGCTATTTTTAATGGTAAAATGTATTTGCACGCCCCCTAGTTCGTTGGTTAGTGCGCATATATCTTACAGTTTTTCAAAATTGCACATGTATTCCTGGAATAGTTATGACTTAAAAACCCATACCCTTCCTGTCTGAATCCGGTGTTGACCTTTTGTTTTCCGGCATTGACCAATATTGAAATTATAAAAATAAACTTAAGTTGATTTTAAAAAAAGTTAAGGACCATTTAACCCTCCGCTGGAGTGAGGCCCACCTTTCATCAACATCAATATTAAAATGCCGCTGCTCCACCACCACCGCTGCTCCCCTGCTGTTGCATCGCTGCTCTCCGAGGCTAGAGCTTTCTACGGGTTTTAGATTGCGATTAAGAATATCCAATCCGATAAGGACTCCAATGAGAAGAACCGACTTTTCCTGGAGATTGAGACGGTTCCATGCTTCGAGAAGAAGGCCAACTGGGTACTCCGGTGGATCGACGACGGTGAGTCATTCGCGAAGAGGCTTCTGTCGTTCGCATGTGAGGAAGGGGTCTTCTTCTCCCGGAGCTTCTGCGCCATATCTAAGTTGAAGAAGTGGAGGCCGATGCCATGGTTAACTTTCTCCAACCAGCTGATCTCACGAGACAAGGGGTTCCACTGCACTTTACTCCCTCCGTCCTTTTTTAACTTCGGAAAGGAAATGGGCACAATCTTTAAGGAAATGTCAGATGTTAGAGAAGCAAGTGGGTGTTGCTCCACAGAAGTAAAAAAGAGTAGGAAAAATCAACTATACAAAATCTGCGTAAGCTTTACCTCTGAAACTTTAATATGTTATGTGAGTGCAGCTAAATTGGCGCACAACTTCCAAGAAGGAATCCCACAGCCTTTCCTTTATAATCCCCCAAAAATCCAGCCAAAAATGGAAAGAATAGATATAAGAAGTTTTTAGTGGGACAGACCAAAAAGGAAAGAATGAAGTTAATAGTGGGACAGAGGGGGTATGTTGGAAATATATTGAGCAGTTGTTCATTGCTACACCGTCGTTCGTACAGCGACGTCGTTATAGCCTTCCCTTCCATAACAGTAAACAAACAAAAACTAAACATCGGGAAAATCTATATTGGGATTTGGGGTTTTGGAGAGGGCAAAATGGCCATCACACGATTTTTAAAAATTTATATTTATTTTAATTAGGGGAAAATAACATTTCATTTATATTCGAACAAGACTAAAGTTGACTATTTTTTCATGTAAACTCAGGGGTATATGTGCAATATTGGAAAAAAAATAGGAGGTATATCTCCACAAACACAAGAAAGAATTGGGGGTATAAATGCACATTTTTCTATTTTTAAGGTGCAATATTTCATTATTTATGTATGTACATTGGGAGGTCATTGCCGTACCTCTCAAACTTACAATTTATAAGCCCTAAATTGCTTCCTAACTACAATTAAGTAGATAGTGGAAAATCGGGGTCGTCCACGAGAAAGAGGGATCTTCCTAAGGGTTTATGCATATAAGGTGGATAATAGCCTAGATATAAATATACATAGATATATAAAAGCAAGTAAAGAGGGTGGGTTTCTGTTGATTTTTCTAAGGTATAAATTATAAAAGCAAGACAACTAGGAAAGTAAAGCAAATATCCTAATCATGCAACAAATTACTAAAAGATGATAAAATCAACAATGACAAAGCCTTGGGGCAATTGATTCCCCTTCCAAAACTCTTATAGATCATATAGACAATCACACATTCATTCACATTTAATGCCTATGGTGAATGCTCTCACTTCATTTCGAAGATAAACATTCCTTTATTCTTAAAAGTAATTTGCAAAAGCAATCAACGACAATTTGCAAACCTCACTGATAATCACTTTAGACAAACAACAGCTAAAGGTATTTCATCAATGACATCATACACAAAGAACCATAGGTATGATGACAACTACAATCATTTTACCAATTGCCTAGTTATTTAACCAAACAAAGCATCTACTAGATTAAACCTACAACAATCAACATTCAAGATTCAACCTTCTAGTGCTACCTTAGGATAAATATGATAACAAACCACATTAACATACTCATCTAGCAAGATTAACATCATTTTCATAACAAGAAGTTCTAGTTCCACGTTCTTGGATTTTCATGTCAAAGAGTTATGAAACTGTACACTTTTCTAACACCTCAACACTCAATCATACAAACACTTCATATTCGCAAACAACCTATAGCATAAATTAAGTAAACATCAACATTAATGGCAAATGTTCATGAAAGAGCAAAATAGAGAATCTCACTATATGGGTTTGGAAGTTTCAATCAATTGCTCCCAAGTGATGAGTTTAGCTATTAAGATTCATACTAACAATCAAAGATGAACTAAACATAATCCAAGTGAAAATAAGGTGAAAAAGTAGAAGAAACTAGGGTTTTCTCAAGAACAATGTCGGGAAGAAAAGAGTTCGTGAAGAGAAGGAATAAAGGGTGCTTTTATAGTACAAGAAAAAGATCAAAAGATTTTGGCCACACATTTGTTACTTGAAACATTATACCGCGCACATGCAACTTCGCTTGGATTTGCTTTATGGAAATTGACACAAAGACACCATATGCTTAGTTGATAAAAACCAGCTTGTTGGAAGTTGATCATAATTTATTGTCATACTGTGATGTTTCAATGTTACATTGCGATAATTCAATAATTTTTTATGTTTTACAAACAAATTACCGATGAGGATGTTGATTTAAAAAGGATATTCATATGCTCTACTACTCTGAATCTCGACTGTCCCGTTTGGCCAAACAAACACAACCTCATAAGGTCCAATCAACTACGATTTGAGTTTTTTTGGCATTAACCTAGTTTAGGCTAAAATAGAAGAACCTTTTACCCAACTTTGAAACTCTTAGATCTCAAATTCATGTCATGCCACATCCTAGTTCGCTCTTTGTACCACATAGCATAATCAAATGCTTCCAACCGGGGTTCCTACAACTCTTGAAGTAGGAACTTCCTTTCTTCCTCACACTTGAGTGATTCCATATTCATCTGCTTGACAACCCAATAAGCCTTATGCTCATTCTCAACAAGTAGGTTGGCACATATTTCCAAAAACAAGTCGATATGGACACATTCTTATGGGAGTTTGAAAGTTGTGTGGTATGCATAGAGAGCATCATCCAATCTCTTGTTCCAATTCTTCCTAGATAGATTCACTGTCTGTTATAGGATTTTCTTGATCTCTCTATTTGATACCTCTGTTTGACCATTGAACTGAGAATTATAGGTGGTCATAAGTCTGTGGTGAACTTCATACTTCTTCATTAGAGCCTCAGTGGTGCAGTTCTTGAAGTGAGTGCCTTAGTCACAATGATTGCTCATGGTATACCAAATCTGCTGAATATGTTAGATTTCAAGAACCCTTCCACAACTTGAGAATCATTAGTACGAGTGGTCTTTGCTTCCACCCATTTCGAGACATAGTTAACCACAAGTAAATATATAAATTACGAAACAAACTAGGAAACGGGCCCATAAAATCCATGCCCCACACATCCAATATTTCACATAGAATTACAAGAAGTTGTGGTATTTCATCAATTCGGGATATGTTTCCGGTCATTTGGCATCTTTTACAACTCTTATAGGAGTTATACACATTTTTATGAATAGTCAACCAAAAGAAACCAGTATCGAGCACCTTAAGAGCAGTATATTTTGGGTCGAAGTGCCCTCTACAAGCAAAAGAGTGAGAATGTAAAAGAATCGTACCTTGCTCCTCCTCTCCAATGCATCGCCTAATAATTTGATATGAACGAATCATCCAAAGGTACGGTTCAACCCAAATATAATGCTTACATTCACTTTTCAATTTTAATTTTTGTGCACGACTAAAAGAGTGTGGCATATCTCCAGTGGTGATAAAATTCACAATATCAGCGTACCAAGGGTCATTAGAAAACTTACCTGGAAACAATGCAGGAGTAGGGCCCTGTTTGGGCAAACTGAGGGTTGCAGGTGCCTGTTTGGGCAAACTAAGGGTTGATGGTGGCTGTTTGTCCAAACTGAAGACTACAATGCCCTTTTTGACCAAACTGAGGGTCTCATGGTCATGTTTGGCCAAACTGAAGGCTTGCAATGGATGACACAGTGGCTGAGGGGCCTGTTTAGCCAAACGGAGGGTCCCGGGAGGCTGTTTGGCCAAACTGAAGGCTGAAAGGACTCTTGAATCGAAGTACCATCTTCGGGTTTGATCAATCGACATAAATGGTCCGCCACATTATTTTCTACACTTTTCTTGTCTCTTACCTCCCTATCAAATTCTTGCAACAATAAAATCCATCGAATCAACCTCGGTTTAGATTCTTATTTTCCAAATAGGTACTTTAAGGCTGAATTATCCGTGTAAATAATTATAGTTGAGCCAATGAGGTAGAATCTATAGTTTTCAAATGCAAATACAATTGCCAACAACATCTTTTCAGTGGTTGTGCAATTGCTCTGCACCTGGTTCAATGTCTTCGAGACGTAGTGTATCACATAACTCTCATTTCCCACTTTTTGTCCCAAGACTGCTCCAATTGCATAATCACTTGCATCACACATCAATTCAAATGGAAGATCACAATTCAGTGGTTTCATTATTAGAGTTGAGATTAATTTGTTCTTCAACACATCGAACGAATTTTTGCGGTCCTCATCCATCTCAAAGGGCACATCATCTTGAAGAAGTTTCTTCAATGGTTGCACAATTTTTGTGAAATCCTTAATGAAGTTTCGGTAAAATTTAGTATGTCCAAAAATCCATGAACCTCTCGTACGCAGGTAGGATGTGGTAGTTTCTCTATGGATTCCACTTTGGCCTTGTCCACTTGAATTCCTTTCTTCGAAACCAAATGCCCAAGACTATCCACTCATTAACCATAAAATGGCACTTTTCAAAATTGAGCACGAGGTTCCTCTTCACACAACGAATCAAAACTTGCTCTAAATAACTTAGACACACGTCATAAGAATCACCGTAGATGCTGAAGTCATCCATGAATACCTCAATGATCGTCTTGATCAAATTAGAGAGAATACTCATAATACAACGCTGGAAGGTGTCTGGAGCATTGCAAAGACCAAAGGGAATTCTCCGGTAAGCATAAATACCAAAGGGTCATGTAAAAGTGTTTTTCTCATGGTCCTCGGGATTCACACAAATCTGAAAGTGACCGTTATACCCATCCAAGAATTAGCAAAAAAAATTATTACCTGTTGGGAGATCATAGTCGTACCTCTCAAAGTTACAATTTATAAGCACTAAATGCTTCCTAAATACAACTAAGTATATAGTGGTAAATTGGGGTCGTCCACGAAGAATAGGGATTTTCCTAAGGGTTCATGCATATTATACTGGATATAAGCATGGATATAGGTATATATAAAAAGCAATTAGGAGGGAGGGGTGTTTGGTTTGGATTTCCTAAGTTATGAATTGAAAAATAAGACAACTAGCATATAAAGAAAATTATGCTAATCATATAACAAACTAAGAAAAGGGGATAAAAACACAAGTGACAAAGTCTTGGGCGCAATTGATTTTCACTTCCAAGCCTCTTATATATCATAGAAACAAACACTCAGTTACTCATCTTGATTACCTATTGTGAATGCTACCACTTCCATTTTGAAGATAAACATTCCGTTCCTCTTAAGAGTAATTTACAAAATCTTTCAACGACTGCTTGTAAACCTCACCAACGATCACTTTAGACAAACAACGCCTAAAGATATTTCATCAATGACATCGTACACAAAGAACCAATAGATTTGATAATAGCTACAAGTATTCTACCAATTACCTAGCCATTTAACCAAACAAAGCATTCATTAGATTTAACCTAGAAAGATCAACATTCAAGATTATACCTTTTAGAGCTACCTTAGGATAAACATGACAATAAACCACATTATCATATCAATCTAGCAATATTAACATCATTTACCCAACAAGAAGTTCTAATTCCATGTTCTTGGATTTTAAGCCAAAGAGATAAGAAATTGTGCACATCTCTAACCTCCTAACTTGTGATCATATAACATTTCATATTCTCAAACAACTCATCACACAAATGAAGTAATCTACCACATTCATATCACAATAAATGCAAAATAATCAAGATTCATAAATGAGTTTAAGAGGTTCTCACCACATTGGCTTGCAGGCTTTAATCAACTTCTCCCAAGAAGAAAACTAGCCCAGATAATCAAAACTCATAACATAGAAAAAATCTACAAAGAAATAAGAAAAATTGAAGGAGAAGTGAAACTGGAAGTGGAAAAACTAGGGTTTTGGATTCCCCAAGTCAGGCCAAGAGAGCTAAGGAATGAGTGGATGAAATGCTATTTATAGTACAAGAAAAAGGGGAGTAAAAAGCAAGTTGCAGGTTGCATGTCCCGACCCGTGACAATTCCCTCGCAACTCGAAACAGAGTGTAGTCCAGCTCTCAGCTCATTTCATTTTGCTTCTCCTGGGTGAACTGTTGATCCGTTTTGAGAGTTCTTGTAATCATTTTTATAGTACTCGCAAAGAAAATCAATGATGTTATCCATGGATTCCAATTCTTCTCAGATCATTCTCAGAAATCGATTTTAAAACTTAGATCATTTTTCATCCTCTACTTTCTTCTTCACTTTATCTTCTACCACTTTGTAAATTATCTTGCTTCCTCTACCATTCTTGTTAATAGCCTTATTCAATTTTCTACCATCCTTGAAAATGGCCTTCTTCATGATGGTCTCCAAATAAGATCACAAAACATATATGAATCGACCAAATCATAAAGGTAGAACATGTTAGACACCACGTGCTTACAAAGTAGGGAAATGAGGGAAAATAACCACACAAGATGATTCTAAGCTCCTATTTTGTAAAACGCCTAATGATCTAACTAACCACCAACAAAACAAGCTAAAAAGGGAAGCTAATTGTACTAAGAAAACATCAAAATCAGGTCTCATCGCCTGCCAACCTTTTTAACATTTAATCGATGAAAGGTAATGGAAAGTGATATTTGCGAGTTATGGCATTCAACTTTTGATAATCAATGCACATCCTCCATCAAGTGACTAGGCGTGTAGGAATCAACTAATTCTTGTCTTTTTCAAAAAATTTTAAAACCCGACTTCTTAGGTACAACATGAACGAGACTCGCCCATTTGATGTCCCAAATAGGGTAGATAATTCCAAAAAAAATTTTATTTTAAGACTTCCTTAAGAACCACCTCTCTCATATTTGGGTTGAGTTTCCATTGAACATCGCGAGCGGGTTTCGCATCATCCTCTATCAAAATATGATGCATGCAAATATCTGGGCCAATCCACGTTATGTCTGCTAAGGTCCAGCCAATTGCCTTTTTGTATTTCTCTAGAAAAATGATCAATTTTTCTTTTTGTGATTTGCCTTATCAATTTTTCTCTTTGTGATTTGCCTTATCAATTTTTCTCTTTGTGATTTGCCTTATTACTAAGCCCATATGGCTATTGTTTAGCCAAACTGAGTGGTGCAGGGGGCTGTTTTGCCAAAATGAACCTGAATGGCTCCTGTTTGGCCAAACTGAGCTCTGTATGTTCAACTTGTGGAAGTATATGGGTCTATTGCTTCTATTCGGCCAAATAGAGGCTAGATGGCTCCTGAATGCCCTGAATGTTCATCTTGTAGAGGTAGCTCATCTGATTGTGCCTGTTTGGCCAAACAGAGCCCAAATGGCTCCTGTTTGGCCAAACTAAGGGTGGTTTTAGTGCTAGATCATTCTTCTTGAGAGTATATTGCGCTTATCAATTCCCAAATTTCTCCATCACTTAACCCTTTAAAAATTGCCTTATTTGGACCTGTAGGTAATGGAATTTCCATATTTTCCGGAAAAATTGTAGTCTTAAGAAATACTTGGACAAAAGGGTCAGTGAAATCTATGACATGCATATTTTCAGCATCTATAGGTTTTTTTATTCTTTCATCAATACTAAATGTAAAATTTTCACCATAATAATTAAGACATATTGTCCCATTTTCTACATTAATTATCATGTTCACCGTCCTTAAGAATGGTCTATCCAACAACACATCTGAGATTCCTTTACCACCAGTATGATTCATTTTAACTGCATAAAAATCCGTCGGGTAAACAAACTCATTGACTCTTATGAGTACATTCTCTAACAACCCTTTAGGATATACACAGGATCTATCTGCCAATTGGATTACTACTCTAGTATCTTCCATCTTTGCTCCACTTAAAGTTTTACACATATAATAACATTACATTAATGGAAGCGCCTAAATCACACATAACAGATTCAATATTTTTATCTCCAATACAACACGGTAAAAAGAACATACCTAGATCTTTATATTTAGGTGGTAAGTCTCTTTGTATCACAAATAGAACCGACTCACCTATAATGATCTTACTTGAGTCCTTTGGTTTCCCTGCAGTAAAATCCTTCAAAATTTTGCTCCTAGGTGGTAGTCTTACCGCCTGCAAGAAGGGAAGATTAATCTTCATTTTTCAGAAAATAGATTTCAAAAAATCTATAGACTCTTCTTTCTTTCTCTCCAACCTGTAATGAAACGACGGTAAAAAATTTACTGATAGGTCTTTTAAACTCAACCTTTTACTTACCTCCTGTGGTTCATCATATTTACCTTCACTTTTTTCATGATCATATTCTAAATTTGCGCCCAATTTGGCCAAACTGAAGGTCGTAGGGGACTGTTTGGCCAAACTGAGTCCCACATGTTCATTTCATGGAAGTGACATAGCTAACTGCTCCTGTTTAGCCAACCTAAGCCTTGGTTGGTCTGTTTGGCCAAACTTAGCCCAGATGGCTCCTGTTTGGCCAAACTGAGCTATGTTGGTCTTGTTTTGCCAAACTGAGCCCTGCATCAGTTTGTTCCTCTTGCAATTTGGCTGCAAATTTTGGAAGTGGTGCACCAATTCCTTTTCTACACCTTAAGGTGATTTGATTCAAACTTCCCCTTCGATTCAATTGCACTTGAGATTGTAATCCCGTTTATTTATTTCTTAGCTCGTTCATCGAATTCGATAATTGAGAAATTTGTCGTGTATTTTCCTCTAATGTCGCCTTAGTCTTCTTGGCACTTTGTTGTTGATTTTGCACCATGGTCATCATCATGTCCATCTTTTCATCTATGGATCTCCCTTGAGTCGCTTGTTGGTTCTGAGGGAAAGTCTGTAACGCTCTTTGATTTGGTAGAACATAGGGTTGTTGAGGCTGAGTCCCTGAATCTCTTCAACAAAAATTTGGGTGATTTCTCAAGCGTGGATTGTAAGTGTTTGTGTATGGATCTCCCCTTTCTGCCTCTCATTGAAATTCCAATTGCATTTGCTTGAACCAGTATCTCTTCCATTGTCAAATTGCATTGAAATTATATATGGTTGCATGTTCCACATGTTTCACAAGGGCTATCTTGTGGTGCAACTGTGAAAAGTTTATCCAACACCTTGGAAAGAACCTTCTCCATTATGTTCATCCTCTCTTTGAATTCATCTTGGCTAGATGTCTCTGTCTGTGCCAGTTTCTTCAAAATCCTGACTTCATGCTGATCATATTCCTTCTTTGAATCCACCAACCTCTTGACGATTTCCCAGGTTTCATTCACCCGTAGATGAGAGAAACCACCACTACTTGAAGAGTTAATCAGATCCTTGTTGGAAGCCATCATTCCTTTGTAGAATCAATGAAGTAACTGCCCTTCGCTCATTCAATGATTGGGATAGCTATCAACCAATCGCCTAAACCTTAGCCAAAAAGTGCTCAACGGTTCATCATAATCCTTCTTTATGCTCGTAATCTCTTTTTCCAAAGCATCGGTTCTGGTGGAAAGGAAATAATACTCCAAGAAATGCTTCTTCAATTCAGACCATGTCGAAATGGAGTTAGGTGGTAAGCTAGAAAACCATTGGTCTGCAGCTTCTGTAAGACTGATAGGGAATAAAACTATCTTGAATTGATCTCCAGTGACATTATTTTGCCTCTTCTGCACCTTGCGAATCTTAATTATCACGCAAGAAGTTGTACGAGTCTTTTGTATTCTGTCCATGAAATTTAGGAAGAACATTCAAGAACTCGAGCTTGATCTCAATGGGATTCTCCGACAATTGAATGGGTGTGAGAGGATCTTTTTCACTATGTTCAGTGTGTTCCCACATATAAGGATTGTCGATATTTTTCCTAGGATTTGCATCTAATGCTCTCTCTTCCATTCTCGTATCGCTTTCAGATTCAGATTCTGCTGAATTCTTAATGTTAGGTTTTGTATGGCCAAACTGAAGGTTGCAAAGAGCTGTTCGGCCAAACTGGGTGCCACAGGTCATGGTCTGCCCAAATTGAGGGTCACGGGTTTCTGTTTGGCCAAACTGAGCGTGTGCAGCATAAGCTAATTTACTCTCTTTCATTCTAGTCCTGTTATGCTTGGTTGTCTTCTCAATTTCCGAATCAAATATCAAATCTAGCTTTCATGATCTGCTAGTAAACCAAGCTCTAACACACAAAATTAGTAGGTAAAATTAAATTTAAATTGACTAACTGTTCTCTGGCAGCGATGCCAATTTGGTGAAAGTTGTTTCATTCACCAAAATAATCTGCAAACTCTAAAAATGAGATTAGCACACTGGAGATTTTCTTCTTTGCTGGAATAATAAAAATTCATTATTCATTGGAGCACACTACCTCATTAAAAAATTCGGTAGGAAAAAAAGTGTAGTGTTAAGCTCCCATTTATGCTCCAAAATCCTTAAATTTCACATCTTTCTTGCTTTCATCTCCAAAATTCTCCAATTATCAAATCTGCACAGAAAAAACATCCAAAATGCACATTATTCCCATAAAAGCTCAATTTAATACCCCAAATAAACAACACTAATCACACACATTAGTCACTAGGATGATCAAAGAGCACAGTGTTGCACCCATGGACCGCCCATTGCACCTTGAATACTACGATCAAAAATGGCTTGACATTAAACTACTCAAATTAGATACAAATATAAATAAAAACAAGGTGAAGTTGGTTATGGGGGGCAGTGGCTAGAGGTCAAAAAAGGGCTAGAGGTTCGAAGATAGGGGCACCGTCATGGGCAAGTATTCAGTAATACGCCATTCCATATGAACAATGGTTTTTATATTTAGAATGTTGAATTATGTCGTTTTTATGTGTATGAATCGAGAAAGGATTTTTGTGGAAGAAGATGTTTGCTTGCTTCAATAGCCAAATGGAAGCTCTACAAACGAAGGTAAAGGAATAGAAAGCCGAGTAAGAAACTTACCTTCGGGAGAAAAAAGTTTAAGATTGCTTTAAGTGAAGAAGAAGAGGAGTCCGATTTCGGACATGTTTATTCATCTAGCGGAGATGATGAGGATGAAGACGTGGAACATGTCACATTGTACTGATGTGCTCCTTAAAATGGGTATGTTACATACCCAAGAATATTTTGTGAAAATATAAACCAATTTTATTGATTTCGAGATTGACAACTAGATTGTAATGTCACATTTACACATTACGTTACTGTTACAGTACATGGTTGTACAAGACAAATGTGTACAAGTTGACGGATCTAGTATCATCTAAACCGTGATTGTGAGTCGCCATGTTAAGTTAAGCCAAAAATGGATTCTGATTGTCGTGGCAATAAGTTTCAGATTGCTATACCGAAATTGGAAACGTAAAACATGACTGAGATATATTGTCATCCTCAATGTTCTGATTCCGAATCATTTTTGTGTTGCGAATCCGATGTCCAATTCGAAACTAGCATTGACCAAATAAATGTTCACAAATTTATTACATAAATTTATTTAGACATAGGTTAAGAATTTGAAATCATGTTCGATCAAAGGAATCATCATTTTATTAATATGCAGATATCTAATTCTAAAATTAACAAGATAAATAAAGTGATGATAATGGAATGACCATCTTAACACTTCATTTTAGTACATAATGTTTTTCCACTCTCTGAACTGTAATCAATTGTAGGGCATAATCAGCACTAAAATAGAGCTACGATATTGACTCAATATTCGGTGACTATTTCGAAATCGGAACAATGTGCCATATCGATGTGGTTTCATCACAGCCGCAACTACTTGCTTCAGAAAATAATGGTTTAATCAAAACTGCGGTTGTTACTATACATAACACGACGGTTTAATTTTAACCACCGTTGAATTATTTCATGTAGTAGTCCATCTGCTTTTCTTCAGTGCGATAATTTATTACGGTATCAGAATATATAATGGACGGTAGTGCCGAGCTGTTTTTTAAAAACGCCGCCCATTCTCACCGTTAATGACCCTTTTTGCACTTGTGACCTAGTGAATACATCTAGAGGCTGAATACGGTGCTACCATCTTCATACATTAGATGTGAAATTTTTGGGGCTCCTCCTCCAGTTTGTAACCCCCTTGCCTCATGATTTCAATACTACCTTGTGGAATATAGAAGAAGCTTCAAGTCCTTCCCTGACTTGTCTTGTCATGGAATTCCAGCATTTCATATCCTACAAGGATATTATCCCCTTTGTTCCTGTCAGCGGCGGAACTAGGGGGGCGAGCCGGTGCGGCCGCCCCCCTAAACTCCGGTGACTGAGGGGTATATATTAAGTCCGCCCCTCCTATCCCAGCCCCGCCCCAACCTGCCCTGCCCTGCCCCGCCCCTCATGAAAATGTGGTCTAGTTCCGCCACTGGTTCCTGTTCTTTACAAAACCTGCATGTATTGGATCGATGAGGTTGTTTAAACTTGTGTGGCTATGTACATGTGATCACTTGAGGGACAGGGAAATAATTAAGATAGCAACGTGAAAATCAGGTCTGCACTGTACACCCAATAATACACTATAGATGATCCTTTGTCTTCCAAGCCAATGTGCGCATATATGCATAAAAGTGATGCACTGTAGTTGTAATAAAGTAAGCGACAAAGAGTTTTCATCAGATCACCTCATCCCCACCACTAACTCTTTAATTCAGAAGCTTATGATTTCTATAATTTGGAGCTCTCCTCTCCTCCACTTCCTCCATAGCCGTGAATAGTGGGATTGGATGACTGATTAAACAAGCAGAAAAGATTCATCTTTATTATGGTTCCACTTTACTTGTCCATGCTATATGAGCCACCGATCACACAAATTTCTGCAGAAGGATGAGAAATAATGACGGGCAACATTATTGTATCAGTATCTCACTTTAGTCACACATCGGCCCAGGTCGACCCTTGTTAGAATGTGGCCAAATATGCCATCATTCTTTTTTCTTCTTCTACTCAACGACTTGAGTTGAATCTTCTCGCGCGCACCATTAAATTAAATTTAATCATCGAGATGGTCTTTCAGTTTTTTCCCACCGCTAAAAAAATGCATTATGTTGATTTTCCCCCATTTAAGAACATATTACTGATATTGTCTTCAATCAAAGCGGTAACCCTATTGTGTGTTCCGTTACAGTCCTGCAATCTGCTGTACCTCACAAGCGCTAGGTTGAAAACATTTTCCAATGCCATTGACGACACTAGTGGAAGAATGGCCATTAGACGATGATTACGTTAAAAATCTCTAGAAACGGATGCTAATGTAAGTCCGAACTCTCAACATGTATTTTGGCAGTCGGATTGAAAATAAACAGCAAATCCGTTAGACGACGGTTGGAGCATAACTGCCGTTTAACGTAGTATGATCAACGGTGGTTGGGTTTGAACCACCGTTGAAACTGTTGTATGATGGCTCAATTGTTTACTTTTGTGCACTTCCGAGGGCACTTTTTAAGTCGGAACATGTGTATGGAGTGCATTAAAGTAGATAACGGCGGTTATACCACCGTCCAAGAAACCCAACAAAAATATACGCTAAAAGCTACCATTTAACACATTTTCGAAGGCACTTCCGAAGGAGGAAGTGCCTTCGAAAATTCACTTTCTACGTCAGTAGTTATTTCGGAAATGCCTCTGAAGTACACAATAAAAAGAAAACAATGGTTGAACCGCCGTCTTAAAAATCCTACAAAAATATGCACTAAAACCTACTATTTTACAGCACGTCTGATGCATTTCTGGAAGAGGTTTCGACTTTATAATTGGTTTATGATGTGCGCTTAAGTAAGAAACTCTAGATAACATTCCATCTAATTTACAATTTAGTGTAGCCGCTTTACCTTTCTTTTTTTTTCTTCTTTTTTTCATCTTTTCTTTCATTCTTCTATATTTTTTCATTCTTCCTTCCCTTTCTTTCTCTCTTCTTCTCCCCCTCCTTCCCCAAATCTAACACTTCTGCCTTTTATTTTAAAATGCTAATCCGCCGGGGCGACTTCAAAAATGAAGAAGGTGTGGTGCTAAACTTCATATTATCATGGTATGGTTTCTTCTCCATTTTGAGTTTCTTAATTATAAACCCACTTATCAATTATGATGTATGTTATTGTTCAAGGTGGATTGATGATTGTTGAATGTAGGTGAGATTAATATGAGTGTAAGAGATGAAGTTGAATGTCGATCGGTGTTAACATTAATAATGGGATGATATGGTAGATTTTCGTTGCAATATAACTAGAAAGTTTAATTTTTTTATAAACTCCTGAGGCCATTTTTGGAATCGTAAGTGGTTTCAAAATTATTTTCTATTGTCGGAATAAAAGAAGTGACACAGTCGGAATGTCAAAAGAGATCCGCTAGCACGAATCTTTGAAGTACAATCAAGGGTTGCAAGCACAAACCCTAGGTTTTGGTTCTGGAATCCACCAAAGAGAAAATATTCTCAACAATATTATTATGAAAGAAAAAACATCTCAATAGTACAAGAGTTCCTTAAATACTATAATGAAACCCTGGAATGATAAAAAAGGAAATTCAAAAATAAAGCAAAAAATCAAAAAACAGTAAATTGTCATTTTGAATCCCTAAATGAGATGAAATGGTGAAAAAAATACCCTACATAATAGTGTAATGGAGACTATTATTCTCCTCATTGAGACGGTTCTAACGGCACCAGGCTCGCCTGATTCTGATACTGGACGCAAAAGTTGTACTCAAAACCGTATCGGACATTTGCGGCGATCCATCGTTTCTTCCATTTTGCCACCATTTATTCTGCATCTGTCTCCTCCACCTCCGAAAAACTCATCCCCGAGTTCTCTTCAGAATAGAGAACTCATCCTCATGGTACTCATAAATATCAGCCACATTAAAAGTGTTGGAAATGCTCATAGTATCCGGAAGAGCCAAAACATAAGCATTATCATTGATTTTTCGCAACACCTTAAACGGGCCATAGTTATGTGGTTTGAGCTTACTGTACGTACCAACTGGGAACCGCTCCTTGCACAAGAATGCCATCATATCATCACCTTTCTTGAAAACCTTGAGTCTCTTACTCTTATCAGCAACCTCCTTATTCTTCTTCCCAGTAGCCTCCAAATGAGCCTTGACAAATTCCTTGGTCTTCACAATCTCCTTAGCTAAATTTTTTGCCAACTTGCTAACCCAAGAACCTTTGGAAACTTGACCAAATCCACCACATGCTTCAGAACAATAGTATAAACAAAAGAAAATGGAAATTTTCCTGTAGCAGAATGCATTGCACTGTTATACGCAAATCCAACCTGAGGCAAAGCCAAATCCCACTGCTTCGACTTCTCACCACAAACACTACGAATCATATTTCTCAACGTTATGTTTGACACCTCAGTCTGCCCATCAGTCTAGGGATCAGCTGTAGAGCTCTTACTCAAAGCAGTTTCAAACATCCACCTTAAAGTAATCCAAAAATGATTGTGGAATTTTGTATCCCTGTCTGACGTAATGGACCTGGGAACTCCATGAAGACAAACACCTTCCCAAAAAATAGCTTTGTGAATATTGGATGCATCAGCAGTCTTCTTGCATTCAATGAAGTGCGGCATCTTGGAAAACACGTACACCGCCACGAACACAGAATCTACACCACATTGGGTACGAGGCAATTCCAACACAAAATCCATAGACAATTCTTCCCAAATATCTTGAGAAACATGTAATGGCATGTAAAGACCAGTATGTTGAGACTAGCCTTTCGAAACCTGGTAGACATAACACTTTCTTGACAATGGTGCTCACAACCCTCTTCAAATGCAGTCAATAATACATCTCCTCCAAACAAGCTGTTGGTATGCCTTGAATAAGTTAATAGCCACTTCTGCGACCCTGGCCTGGGGGTCCGGGGGGCGGCAGACGCCCAGACGGTATAGCTTGTCTCTTTATTGGACTGCTGTTGATTTGAGCCGAATTGCGTTTGGCCCAGTTTGTTAGGGTTTAGTGGAGACAGCATATAAAGTGTCTCTCTCTCTGTAAACTCTATTCTGTTCCGC